>CM029606.1:9360058-9474863 GCA_017311375.1 Mytilus coruscus
AAAGCTCACTTGGCCCATTGGGCCAGGTGAGCTAAACACATAATATTATGATACATACTAATTAGATAAATACTAATGAATGTACCTCTGAGGTCAGCCTAATTTATAAATAGGGTTGTGCCATCATCTGAAACATCTGCAAAAATAACAATAAATCATATTTACTAGTTTAAGCCTGATATATGTAAAATATATGTATCACTTAAAAATACTTCATTGGTACTTCTTTTTATAGTTAATTGTTATGAATGTTTCTTATAAACATATCAATGTCTGTGTGTTATCTCCCTGTATAAGCATATCAATGTTTGTGGGTTATCTCCCTGTATAAACATATCAATGTTTGTGTGTTATCTCCCTGTATATTAAACATATCAATGTTTGTGGGTTATCTCCCTGTTTCTTATAAACATATCAATGTTTGTGTGTTATCTCCCTGTTTAAACATATCAATGTTTGTGGGTTATCTTCCTGTTTCTTATAAACATATCAGTGTTTGTGTATTATCTCCCTCTATAAGCATATCAATGTTTGTAGGTTACATCCCTGTTTCTAATAAACATATCAATGTTTGTGGGATATCTCCCTGTTTCTTATACACATATCTTTGTGGGTTATCTCCCTGTTTCTTATAAACATATCAATGTTTGTGTGTTATCTCCCTGTTTCTTATACACATATCTTTTTTTGTGGGTTATCTCCCTGTTTCTTATAAACATATCTATGTTTGTGGGTCTCCCTGTATAAACATATCAACGTTTGTAGGTTATCTCCCTGTTTCTTATAAACATATCTATGTTTGTGGGTTATCTCCCTGTTTATTATAAACATATCTATGTTTGTGTGTTATCTCCCTGTATAAACATATCAATGTTTGTGGGTTATCTCCCTGTATAAACATATCAATGTTTGTGGGTTATCTCCCTGTTTCTTATAAACATATCAATGTTTGTGGGATATCTCCCTGTATAAACATATCAATGTTTGTGGGTTATCTCCCTGTTTCTTATAAACATATCAATGTTTGTGGGTTATCTCCATGTTTCTTATAAACATATCAATGTTTGTGGGTTATCTCCATGTTTCTTATAAACATATCAATGTTTGTGTGTTATCTCCCTGTTTCTTATAAACATATCAATGTTTGTGGGATATCTCCCTGTATAAACATATCAATGTGTGTGGGTTATCTCCCTGTTTCTTATAAACATATCGATGTCTGTGGGTTATCTCCCGGTTTCTTGTAAACATATTAATGTTTGTGGGTTATCTCCCTGATTCAATAAAATAAACTTACTATAAATGTATAATGCGCAATTATTTCATTAACATGAATAAATCCTAAATTTTATGGTCAGCTTCATGAAAATGTAGACCTTGTCATATGAGGTTATTTTTGAATTGTTGACTACATATTGACCTGTACACATCTCCATTCTGCTTATAGTAATTAAAAAACAGACCAAAACAAAAAAACTTAATGTTAACCATTGAACTATGGAAATGAGGTCAAGGTCAGATGATACTGGCTAGACAGACATGTAAAAATATTTCCTTTCTCCATTTGAACTGTACACGTATACCTAACAACAAAATTATTTTTATTTACCTGTGTTTAAAGTAATTGCAAATGGCTGATATTTTTGTTCAAGCATATTGTTTTTCTTAAATTGTTTAACATTTCACAGCGGTGTAACATGTTACATTTGTACTTTAATTATTCTTCCCGTAGTTTATTTTTGTATTTACATTGTATCATAGATCAAATTTATTTGTACAGTGTATGTTGACTGGTGTTAATATGTCTTTTGATTGAGTTAACCTATTTCAATTCATATTTTTTTAGTGTGTCATTCTATGTTGTGATGTTACGCTATTGTTTCAGATAAGGGTGAAGGTTTGGTACCATTAAAACATTTAAACCCGCTGCAATTGTTTGCACCTGTCCTAAGTCAGGAATCTGATGTTCAGCAGTTGTCGTTTGTTGATGTGTTTCATAAGTGTTTCTCGTTTCTCGTTTTTTATATAGATTAGACCATTGATTTTCCCGTTTGAATGGTTTTACACTAGTAATTTTTGGGGCCCTTTATAGCTTGCTGTTTGGTGTGAGCCAAGGCTCCGTGTTGAAGACCGTACTTTGACCTATATTGGTTTACTTTTATAAATTTTGACTTGGATGGAGAGATGTCTCATTGGCACTCATACCACATCTTCTTATATCTATGTACACCTTACAATCATTCCATACCTCAATTATAGTTGACCTATTGCTATTAGCATTTGAAAAACAGACCAAAACAAAAAACTTAACATTGACCAATGAACCATGAAAATGAGGTCAAGGTCAGATGACACCGGCTAGAAAGACATGTACACCTTACAATCATTCCATATCTCAATTATAGTTGACCTATTGCTATTAGTATTTGAAAAACAGACCAAAACACAAAAACTTAACATTGACCAACGAAGCATGAAAATGAGGTCAAGGTCAGATGAAACCTGCAAGTCTGATATGTACCCCTTATAACCATTCCATACACCACATATAGTTGACCTGCTGCTTGCAGTATCTGAGAAAAGGACCTAATCACGTAACTTTAACCTTGATCACTGATTCATGAATTGAGGTTTAGGTCAGGTTAACCGTGTCTGACATATATGTAAACGTTGCAAGGAACCCATATATCCAAATATAGCTATTCTATTACTAATAATAAGGGAGAAATTCACATGACAAAATAACTGTAATTTTTTTTCAAGCAGTCACTTGACCATGAAAATGAGGTCAAGGACAATAGGCATATGACAGACGGAAACTTCGTAACATAAGGTATCTGCATACAAGGTATGAAGCATCCAGGTCTTCTACCTTCCGAAATATAAAGCTTTATACAAATAGTTTACGCAGCCGCCGCCAGCGGATAGTAAAACCTATGTCTCCTATACCGCGACTTTCGTCGCAGACGAGACAATAAAAAACTAAAGACTGAGCAACACGAACCCCACCAAAAGTAGGAAGTGATCTCAGGTGCTCGGGAAGGGTAAGCAGATCCTGCTCCACATGTGGCACTCATGTTTCTCATGAATGTAAGTACAAACCCAGTAATAGGTCTAATTTAAAGACGCTTGTCAATGGTTGAATACAATTTTGACCTCTTTCATTGAATGGTTGCTGTCTCATTGACATAAACATCCCATCTTTCATTCATACACTTCAAGTTAACTTCTTAGTAATGATTACAATGTTTTGTTAGACATGTTAGTTTTTTACCCCCATATGCAATTAATGTTGTAATTATGTCATGTTACTTTTTGTTTCCCATATATATATATATAACAAAAGTAGATGAGTGCAAAATGTTAATCCTGTTAGCTCTTGATTATCTCCCCTTTAAGAATTTTAACATTAACAACTGAAATATATTTCTGAATTTACCTTTACTAAGTAATAAATTGACCGGACTTGAATCAAATAAAAACAGTAGATCTTTAAACTGAAAATATTAAATAGCTCAATTTCAGTTCTTCACATTTTTTTAAATATGGGTT
Source organism: Mytilus coruscus (assembly GCA_017311375.1). Lineage (NCBI taxonomy): Eukaryota > Metazoa > Mollusca > Bivalvia > Mytilida > Mytilidae > Mytilus > Mytilus coruscus. Next base: position 9,363,611 of record CM029606.1, read on the forward strand.
GAACCATTTCTTAATATGTATATAATTCATGGCTTCCAAAACGGTCATATATTCCAGACTTGACCGAAATTTATATAAAAAGTCCGGCTGCTCTCAGCCTCAAACGGTCAAATATCATAGGTTTGCCACTTTTTGTTATTCAAGGCATTTTCATAAAACGGTCATTTCAATTTTTTTACCAACTATCGATCGGTAAAAATGTCCGTTTGGGCATTATAGTTTATAATTGTGGCGATCTATTTCACAAGGATATTTCGGTCATATTTGGGTTTAATTAAACATATGCAGCATATTTCATACTTTGAAGTGTCTCAGTTAGTCTAATCATAGATGTATTTTATACATCTATGGTCTAATCCTCTGGGTACATAAATGCACGGCTTGGTACATCAATAAAAAGTAGAAAAAACATTTGTTCTTTTATTTAAAAAACAACAAGCTGTCAAATAATTATCCCTTCAATAAGTAATAATGAAGCCATAAATCATTCACTGATTACATGTCATTACCTTTGATGAGAGACCTTAGCTTGTCTTAATCAATAGAATTGATGATGCATAAGAATGGACATAAAGGTGATCAGGTAAACGAGGTCAAACATGTAAGCGTGTATGGAACAACATCCTATTTAATTACGCTTTGTAGATATTATTGTAAATGAACATTCAGTTTTAAAAAAAGTATCCTTAGATTTTAAAATAATTCTTCAAATAAGAATATTTATAAATGAATTCGAATTTGTACGGTATTCATTATAAACACTGTACATCGTGTTAAATACTGGGGTACGCTAAAGGGTATTCAAAGTTATTTTCTTACATTTCAGCGGGTTGCATCTAATTAATTTAGTCTAAAAAGTTGAAATTATAAGAAATACGTTAACAAATATGATTTGATGAAAAATTTGAAAAGGTTTTAAATGAATAATCGTCAGAACCACGTTGTTTGAACTAGTACACGTGTGCGCATGTGTCTATATTGTGCGCTGGTGGGAAATTTAGTTATGCATCCTAATTCTTCAATAATGCTAAAATTATCATTGACAACTTTATCTAACGTTTATTTCGAGTATTTTCTTGAAGAAATAACTTGAAAAGGCTACTTAACTCAATCGTAAACTTACACGGATATTACATATCCGTCTCTGATCCGTGATTTACCATTGTGTAGTCAACATCCGGCATTAGGAAAATGTGATTTTAAAAACGAAAGTAAAGTTTTTGACAATGTTATTTTGCACAAATAAAGAGTCTAAAGCGGAATTAGGCAGAATTAATACGCTGATGTTGCACACTTCCAATGCTGCACTATCAATTTAACACTTGACGTCAAAACATCGAATTTATATCAAAGTAAAGTTTAATATCGTTTTAATGTCAATCATTGGTTATATCATATATGATGGCCAACTGATTATCATAGTTGCCTTATTTACTAAGTCTAAAGGGATTTAAAATCGGGATAAGATATGAAATGTCCGGCTGGCTCAAAAAAATTTTGGAAGCCCTGATATAATTATATATTTTTGGTCTTTTGGAAAATGTTGTTTGTGCTGAATTTAGACCTCTCTACCAAGAAATTTGTTTTGCATGCACACGTATAAAAATGGCGGTTTTTATCCAACGCATTCATAGGTTTGAACATTGTTTTCAATTTACGACTTGTTTATAATTATATATATACTTGTGACAAGTAACTTGCCATGAATGAAAAAGGAAGAGGTAAAACGTACCATAGTACCATACAAAGCTCAGTGCAAGAGTTTTTAGGACAAATTCATAATAGCATGAAGGCCTGTTATTAGCTAGGCTGTCTAATGGGAGTTATTTTTGTGTCACGTCACTGTATTATTAACCAGGTTGTCTAATGGGAGTTTTTTTGTGTCATGTCACTGTATCATTAGCCAGGCTGTCTAATGGGAGTTATTTTTGTGTCATGTCACTGTATCATTAGCCAGGCTGTCTAATGGGAGTTATTTTTGTGTCATGTCACTGTATTGTTAGCCAGGCTGTCTAATGGGAGTTTTTTTTTGTGTCATGTCACTGCATTATTAGCCAGGCTGTCTAATGGGAGTTATTTTTGTGTCATGTCACTGTGTTATTAGCCAGGCTGTCTAATGGGAGTTATTTTTGTGTCATGTCACTGTATCATTAGCCAGGCTGTCTAATGGGAGTTATTTTTGTGTCATGTCACTGTATTGTTAGCCAGGCTGTCTAATGGGAGTTTTTTTGTGTCATGTCACTGCATTATTAGCCAGGCTGTCTAATGGGAGTTATTTTTGTGTCATGTCACTGTGTTATTAGCCAGGCTGTCTAATGGGAGCTATTTTTTTTTGTGTCATGTCACTGCATTATTAGCCAGGCTGTCTAATGGGAGTTATTTTTGTGTCATGTCACTGTGTTATTAGCAAGGCTGTCTAATGGGAGATATTTTTGTGTCATGTAACTGCATTATTAGCCAGGCTGTCTAATGGGAGTTATTTTTGTGTCATGTCACTGTGTTATTAGCAAGGCTGTCTAATGGGAGTTATTTTTGTGTCATGTCACTGTATTACTAGCCAGGCTGTCTAATGGGAGTTTTTTTTTGTGTCATTTCACTGTAATGTTAAAAGTCAACCTTTTTAATCTGAGTCTCAACTTTATAAGTCTTTTAATTATATTTTTGGTCTCAACAATAAGGGAACTTTGTTTGCATCTCCCTCCCTTGCTACATGTGTGGCATGATATTATTTTAAAAATATTATTTTGACCTCTACATGCTCTATGTTCTATTTTAGACAAGGAGGCCATATTGTTTGAACTGTCGAGAGTGGATAAATATAGTATTGCTCTACTGATTTGATGGTGGAATCTGTTTCTCGAATGATTTTAGACGATATGCAGACAATAATAATCCTTCTACTCGAATTATCTGAAAAGAGATGTGTTCTTTCTATGTGACGTCATCAGGCATGGTGGCCTTTGTTCATGACGTCACAATAGGAATTTCAGAGGAAAGCAAGAATATTTGACTTCATAATCAGGCCTCTACAATAACTTTTTTTTCAACTTGCCTAAAAGGACAAGGACAAGTACATACCAAAACTTACTTGCCCGAATGTAATTGTAACTTGTCCAAAAAAAAAAACCTTTTTATTAACCTTTTTTTTTGCATTTTAGGTTGATACAATGAAAAATTCGTAAGGGTTCCGCGGAACCCAGTGTCTCGCCTACTTTTGCTGTTAATCGCAGGCTCAACAAAAATGAGGAAAAAAATCAATAAAAATATTCCTTTAGATACTATCTTTTGATTGTAAGAAGCTTCTGTCAAAATTTGGTATAAATCCAGGATAGTTTATGAATCTAATAAATGTTTTAAAAACTTTAACTGCACTGTATTTAATGTTAACTGGAAGAAAAACTAAGTCCATTTATAAGTAAAATACGGATAAACAGGTACAAAATTTTAACAAAATTTCCTTCTAGATACTAGCTTTTGATCATAAACAAGCTTCTGTCCAAGTTTGGTACAAATTAAGGATAGTTTAAGAAAGTTATTAAAATTTTAAAAACTTTAACCTCAGAGTGAATGTAATGTTTCCTGGCAGAAAAACTAAGTCCATTTACAAGTAAAATATGGAAAAACAGGAATTTTATTTTTACAAAATTTACTTCTGGATACTATCTTATGATCATAAACAAGCTTCTGTCCAAGTTTGGTACAAATCCAGGATAGTTTAAGAAAGTTATTAAAATTTCAAAAACTTTAACCACAGAGTGAATATTTGTGGACGCCGCCGCCGACGGAATGTAGGATCGCTATGTCTCGCTTTTTCGACTAAAGTAGAAGGCTCGACAACAAAATGAATTAAAACAATAGAACAGAATTTGATTTATATCTCTTGATATCCTGTTCAAAATTATGAGTCGAGAACAACTGAATCTAGTCACGTCTAGTCACACGACTTAGGTTTTAGTTTTCATCAATGCCATAGTCTCATCAGACTCTGCACATCAGGTACAGTCTGGTAGGCCTGTCAGTCTACACTCATTTGGTTTGCATCCTGGTCTTTTATGTTGACAAAATATTGATTATTATGATTAATGCCTTACCACAATCAGCTTTGTTTTTAATATATTAAAATGTTTATTCAAACACAGCAAATATTCTTAAAGCATTTGCATGTTAATGAACGGACATTGTTTGGTAGCCGCCTGCCTGCCCGCCCGCCCGCCGTACATCCCAAAATCAATTTTTCCTTAAAAAATACGGTTAAAAATGCTAATCGGTTAACTGGACTTTTTTTGAATTTTTAATAGATTCTATATAACTGTCTATCAGCTTGCAGCAAGATCTAAAGTAAACATAATTATCATACTAGTATTTTGAACAATTGTAAGCTGATTAAATTTTACTGTTTACTTCATTATTTCATTTTTGATTTAATATTGCGTAAATATGCCACTTCCATCGTCCAAGGCTTTCTCATAATTTAGACGAAATCCCGACTCAAAAACCGGGAATGCAAATCATGTGAATGGAATTAACATATATATGTGAGGTACGAGTAACACGCTTAATCATCTGAAATTAAAATACCCAACAGATTGTTCATACTTTGTCAATTAGCATAGATCAAGAAGATTTCCATCTTCTCAATCTGAAGTTATTATAAACAGTACTGTAGATGTAGTTGTAAAGGATTATTAAAAATAACTTCAAAAGGAATTCTAAAAGCCAAGCCTTATAATGGATAATTAAGAATAAACTTCAATTCATTGTATCATGAAGTCGCGCATTTAACCCCACCACATTCTATATGTGACTGTCCCAAGTCAGGAGCCTGTAATTTGTTGGAAGTCTTGTGTTGCTGTATATCATATTTGTTTTTCGTACGTTAGTCTTCTCGTTTGAATTGTTTTACATTTTTCATTCGGGGCCTTTTATAGCTAACTATGCGGTATGGGTTTTTCTCATTGTCATAAGCCGTACAGTGATATATAGTTGTTTACTTCTATGTCATTTAGTCTCTGGTGGAGAGTTGTCTCATTGGCAATCATACCACATCTTATTCTCCTTATATTTTAAGAGTACTGTAGACAAAGATTTAACAATCAACTTACTACCGGTTAACTGGTTACTGGGTCAAAAGATTATCCGACTAACCAGTTAGGCAAAACTGTTCACTTTGATAACACTAATTTATATATATATATATCTTAGAGATAACTGTATTGTATTTGAAGCTTTGCGGACGTCTATCGGTAGTTTTATTGTCACAAATTGAGTTTACCTGGCAAAGCATAGCGGACATAGTTGTCTCATTGGCAATCATACCACATCTCCTTATTTTTACTTTGGAAGATAGTTGTCTCATTGGCAATTATACCACATCTCTTTATTTTTACTTTGGTGGATAGGTGTCTCATTGGCAATCATACCACATCTCCTTATTTTTACTTTGGTGGATAGTTCTCATTGGCAATCATACCACATCTCCTTATTTTTCCTTTGGCAGACAGTTGTCTGTTTCACATGTTTCAGTCATTGGCAATCATACCACATCTCCTTATTTTTACTTTGGCGGATAGTTCTCATTGGCAATCGTACCACCTCTCCTTATTTTTACTTTGGCGGATAGTTCTCATTGGCAATCATACCACCTCTCCTTATTTTTACTGTGGCGGATAGTTGTCTCATTTGCAATCATACTACATCTCCTTATTTTTATATCAATGATAATACCAACTACAATGAACAAACAAATATTAAAAACATTGCATTTTTATATTTTTCACAGATTTGTAAAATATGTAAAATCATACCACATCTCCTTGTTTTTTTATAACCATGAAATATTAACATTGAGTCGATTGACTAATGAACCATGCAAATAAGGTAAAGGTCATATAAACCATGCGGACAGACAGACAGACATGTTCACCTTACAATCATATCATAAACCAAAATACAGCTGATCTATTGCTTATAGTATCTGAGAAATGGACCAAACCTCAAAAACTTAACACTGAACAACGATTGATTGATTGATTGATTGGTGTTTAACGCCACTCTCAACACTATTGTGCCATTTCGTGGCGGTCAGTTTTTATTGGTAGAGGAAGCCGTAGTGCTGGGAGAGAACCACCAACATTCGGTAGGAAAACATACAATCCTAATCAATTATGATTGGAGTCAAGTGCACCTGCCCCGTGCGGGAATCGAACTCACAACCTCAGTGTTGACTGGCTAGTGATAACGTAGTTTGACTACTTACACCACTCGTTAACACTGACCAATGAACAATGAAAATAGGATCAAGGTCTGAAAATCCTGACAGATATATATATGTTCACCATACACCAAATATAGCTGACCTATTGCTTATGGTATCTGAGATATGGGCTTCATCATGAAATTTTAACCTTGATCACTGATCCATGAAAAGAGGTCCAGGTGAATCCGGTGTGACAGACATATAGACCTTGCAAGGACCTCCTATACCTTCTGAAATTATATAAAGTTATATAAAAATAAATCTTGCTGCCAAACAGAAATGTACAACTTAAAATTTTTATAATTGATCTTTTGTTTATGGTATCAGAGATTGACTTATAGTTTTCTAGATAATAGGCAAAAAAGGGGAAAAAATGGTACAACTCATCAGTCAAGGGTATTAACTCCTATAAGAAGTTACAAGTTGGCCAGTTTTGATTGATTTATGGGGACAGTAGGTGGATGTGAACATTCAGAACATTTCTGCCCATCAGATTTTCTCCATCTGTAGCAGTTTTAAAGATAAAGGACATAACTTGCATTCTACCCATATATTCTATTTTAAGCCATGTCAGCCATGTTTGTTGGCAGGGGGTCATCAAGGTCATAGGAATCATGGATTTTTCTAGCATTCCACAGGGTCAGGTAATCGGACCTATTCCCAATGGCAAAAACCGTACATTTTTCCCAATTTTGGAAGGAAAAATTCCCAAATGATCTCAAAATTTATTTTCATCTTTATCACTGTTTATTTTTCATGACAGCAATGTTAATTTTGTTCAACTGCTAGCTTTATGTCGAAAATCGCCAACAAGTAATGTGTAAATCCGAGTAAAAACATATCTGACTGACAAAAACAACATCGACAAATGGCCGCTGTAAACCGGAAATGATGGTACAATTAAAATACAGGATCAGATTCGGGGAGTGGATTAGGCTAATTCCGGGTTTGCCGATGAAATACAATAAATAAATAAATTTTTTAGAAAATAACAGGCAGGTGCAGTGTGTGAAACCTTTTTTTTTTTTTTGGAACTCGCCAAATTGGCGAGCAGCTTTTCATTTCAACTCGCCAAATTGAAATCCCACTAGCCAGCTTGGCGAGTTCCTAAAATTTTGAACTCGCCATCTTATTCGTACGTTATTGTATGTAATAAACATTTTTAGAAATAGCTTTATTCTAGGTTTACTTATATATTTGGTTGAAGCTTTGGAGGAAGTATCTGTGATTTCCCTTTCTCTTTAACAGTGTTTACGTATTAATTTTGTTCAGTGGCTTCTCATTCAGGAGTACTTGGTCAATAGAAAGGGGTTAGTGGTATTTATATAATACCCTAAATAGGGTATACATTTATAACTATAATATATAATAATGTAAATAGGGTTAACAGGTTAACTGAAGAATTTAATTTAATTTGTGATTTAATAAGAAATCACATTGAAAATGACATCATTTAAGCAACAATTTATGGGTTTTAACTTTTTCTTGATAACTGTTTATATATTAATTTGGTTCCAAAGAAAATGTTGGTTTAAGAGGGACTATATAAATCAAGGACTTGTAAATTTTCCTTATCTTGAAAAGTTGTTTTAAAATGTTTATTATTCAAAAGTTTCTACTGTTGACCATAATTAATGCATTTTTCAATATTTGTGCCATTAGAAAATTTCAATAACAAATATTGTTCTGCAATGTACACTGTTAAGATTATTTTGGTGACCTTTTCCTTCCTTTCATGTTATTTAAAAGCTGAATTAATAAGCATCTTATTTTTCTATTTAATATCCATTATTAAAATTAAGTTTTTATTTACAGTTTATAGGAAATTTACTCTTGATTCAATCTTCAAAACGTGTATTAAAATTACATTGCCAAAAGGAAAGTGAAAGTAATTCTATCTATCTATAAAACATGTTTTGATTGGTTTCAGTTTTTCATACAACTGTCATCTAGCCAATCAGAACACATGTAACATAATATTTATCATCTTGGTTCCTGTTTCAACAGAAGTCATGGATAACAGTAACCCGAATAATTCAGTCCCTCTCCGTGATCGACTCTCCCACTCATAGAGCAGCGGAATATAACGACTGAATTATTCGGGTTAGGATAACAGTATTGATTTTTGCGGGAAAAAATGTTTTTGTAAACGATCATTTGGCTGGCTTGATTCAAAGTCGCCACAGAAGGGTCACTCGCCACAAGGGCGAGTTCTATTGAATCTGGACTCGCCTAATATGATTCTTACTCCCATTTTGCAAGTTGGCGAGCAGAGTTTTCACACACTGCTGTAATTATTTATATCTTTGGTCTTTGGTCTAGGAATAATTGTATCATTGTTAACCATACCACACCTCCTTATTTTTATATGGTATGGGTTTTGCTCATTGTTGAAGGCTGTTGGACAACCTGTAATTGTTTATATCTTTGTTCTTTGGTCTAGGGATACTTGTATTATTGTTAATCATAACATGAACTTTCATGAACATTTTCTTTGTACAATGAATGTTGTATAATTTCAAACTATTGCTTAATAGAAAGAAGTTGCACAGCAGAAACAAAAATTGCTAACATTCTACAAATCAACATTTTCAAGCTGTTCACCTTCCATACAAGCCTAGAAAAAGAAATTTTCATTGTACAATGAGTGTTGTATAATTTCAAACTATCAACCAATAGGAAGTGGCTGTATGGCAGATGTGAAAACAGGAAGTGGCTGTATGGCAGATGTGAAAACAGGAAGTGGCTGTATGGCAGATGTGAAAACAGGAAGTGGCTGTATGGCAGATGTGAAAACAGGAAGTGGCTGTATGACAGATGTGAAAACAGGAAGTGGCTCTATGGCAGATGTGAAAACTACTTACTCTGTATTGATTTACCTCATTTTGGAGAAGCAGCAAATATTAATTTTCAAGTCTTTGGTTGAACTGTCCAGGGTTCAAACCCACCACCTCCCACACTAAAATTGAATACAATACCACAACACCCTGGAGGTCAATGAGGCAGTCTTTATGGATTGATTTGTTTTGTTCTCTTAAAAAAACATATATTATACAATACATACTAATAAGATAAATACTGATGAATGTACCTCTGAGGTCAGTCTAATTTATAAGTAAGGTTGTGCCATCATCTAAAGCATCTGTGAAAAATAACTATAAATCATATTTACTTGTTTAAGCCGGATATATATGTAAAATTTAAGTATCAATTAAAAATACTTCATTCGTACTTGTTATGTATGTTTCTTATAAACATATCAATGGGTGTGTGTTATTTCCCTGTTTCAATAAAATAAACTTACATTTATAAGTTATATGGTTCACTACTGATCCCCTACAGATCCATAGAGGATTAGTAAAATCCATAGGGGTGAGACCGAAGTGAACCGTATATACGATATAACGATATAACAATAGATGAACGTCACCGTATGAAATTTACTAACCACAAACAGATCCATAGGGGTCACCAAGTGAAGACGTTAAACCAATCACAACGTCATAATTTACCCGCGGTACGATAAAAAGGTATAATGCGTAATTATTTCATTAACATGAATAAATCCTAAATTTTATGGCCAGCTTCATGAAAATGTAGAGCTTATCATATGAGGTTATTTTTGAATTGTTGACTATATATTGACCTGTACACATCTCCATTCTTGCTTTGTTGGGTTGCTGTCTCATTGACATATATCTCACTTTATTTTTCTATAGCACAAGTTCAATGCTTAAGTTCAACCAATCTATTTTTTAAGGCATATAACATTGTAATGATGTCATCACATTCTTTGTGTCTTGTTTACTATAAAAACATTGGTGTTATGGTATTTTGAATGTAAAAACTATATGTTGATTATCTCCCCTTATAGAGTTTAAACATTTTACATTATCTCCCCCTATAGAGTTTGAACATTTTACATTTGAAACAAATTTCAATAGTAAATAATCCTACATAGTTCACATATAATGTACACTTACCTATAATAACAACTTGGCTGGACAAGGATTACATTGACTATAATAACAACTTGACTGGACAAGGATCACATTGACTGGACAAGGATCTAATAAATACAAATAATAGATGTTCAAAATAAAAATATGGCTAAAAAAGAAAAAGACAAACAACAGTACACAAAACAAAAAAATTAATAAATTGCTTCGCTGAGCGCAGCTGGATACGACCGCAGATGTCCAACCCTGAAAAGTTGGGGCCAAAATGGACACAATATTCGCGCTTGATACAGGTCTGAATTTGGATTGTAATTAAATATTTGACACATAATAGGTTTCTGACACAGAATAACTGTAGTCAAAGAACTTAAAATTGGTTATATGATTTGAATTTATATTCAATTTTTTGCTTTTGTGCAATACACTATGCTGTTGAATTTTAACCCCCCAAAAAAAATATTTGAAGGAATTTTCCTTTTTAATTTCTGAAATCTGAAATGAGAAAAAACTGTCCCCCTCACAAATTCTTATTACCCCCCACACACACACACACAAATTTCACCTCCCCTTTCCCTTATTCCAAAAAAAAAATCTTTCCCTCAAGATATGGTCATAATCTCAATTCAAATTTCTAATGGAGTTTGCAACCATAATTACCCATTTAAATACATCATAAAAGTCTTAAAATATAAAATGACATACATAGTCATGGCTAAAATTAATATTAATAGTATCTTCTAAAAATAAATTGACAGCTAATCACCTCAAGAAAATACAATATTTCTTAATACATAATAAAAATTTACAAGCAGTGTAAGGGAGATTATCAAACATACACAACATTGTTCTTTAAATGGGTTTGGATTACTTCCCTTACACTGCTTTTAAATTGTCTTAATTGTCCTTTAACCAGAAAAACCCTTGTTTTTCCCCCCTTTTTTGCCCCTAATTCCTAAACGGTTTGAGCCATAACCCCCCAAAGTCAATCCTAACCATCCCTTTGTAGTATGGAAACTTTTGGTATATTTCAGAGAGATTCATACACTTAAACACAAGTTATTGTCTGGAAACTACAAAAATGCTTATTTAGGCCCCTTTTTTGGCCCCTAATTCCTAAACTGTTAGGACCATAACCCCCAAAATCACTCCCAACCTTCCTTTTGTGGTTATAAACCTTGTGTTAAAATTTCATAAATTTCTATTTACTTATACTAAAGTTATTATCCAGAAACCATCTGTCTTCGGACGACGACAACGTGATACCAATATACGAGGCCAACATTAAAAATATCTTTGTTTCCCCTCCCCCGACTGAGGTTGTCAGGGTATGGGTAGGTAGGTAGGCAAATTATTTTATTTTATTTCTTGATATGGTTTTTCTATATTGAATTTGTACAAAATTCAACAGGTAAGGCTCAAGTCAAGAAAAGTGGGGTATTCCCTGTATTCAGTGTACACCCCAGTTTTCTGGTGTTAAAAACAGTATACAGGGACCTCCTTTTTTCCTATTCATTTTATGGATAAAATCAACAAAAGCGCACATTCTACATGTGATAACAATGTTTAATGATAGCAAGTGTTTTATTAGTTAAAAATCAAGCTTATTTCAAGTCTAATTTGATGCATAACTCACAACAAAACAATTCCTTTGTTCACCAATTCATACCTTGATCATCAATTATGAGATGACAAAAAGATATGTTAATCACTTGGGAATTAAAATTCAATGAATGGAAATTTTCAATAGAAGTGAACATAATTCAGTTATGTTCACTTACACCTGGATCATGCAGCTTGGTCAATTGATTCCTAAACAAAAGATTTGTATGTTTTTTCGAGTTCTAGAAAAAACAAGGCTTTACTTATTCATGTTTTGTTGTTCCTAGAATACTTCAAGTATTTACAAATTCAACTGATGCAGTTATAACGTTAAAAAGTGCCCTTTTGTAAATTTCATGCCATAAATTGAAAAATTAAATCACATTTAAACTGGTTTTTTTTACACCAGAAATCAGGGACGTTCCCTGAAAGCAGGGAATACATGTATCCCACATTTCCTGACTTGTGCCCAACCTGTTCGAAGACAAAGTAGATAGATTTCAAGGCACAATTCAGACCATTTTTGCTCAAAGATTTTATCCTTTAAACAGGAACAGAGGTTAAAGACAAAGCAAACCAAGGTGCACTCAGTAAGTTGAAAGATGCTTCAGATTTTTTATTTTCAAAGATCACACCCTTGCACACAACACAAATGGTGTGGCAAGGCATTATGTTTGTTTTCCTTGATCCCGAATCATATATATAGACGCTTCAAATTCAATGCAAAAATGCCTTGATTTAAAACGCTTGTTGACTACAGCATCGGAAAGGTATCACAAAAAACCAACGCTCGTTGACCACAGCATCGGAAAGATATCACCAAAAACCAACATAGCAAAAAAAAAAAAAATTGGACAAGAATGGCCAATAAAATTTTTCGAGACGCGGTGATTTTACGGGGTCAGTCGTGGGAGGGGAAACAAACAATATTTTATTTTTGGCCCGACCGCAAAATTAAATTTCGGTCGTATAAAAATTAAAGACCAAGCAACAGGAAACCCATCAAAAGTTGGGGTTATCTCAGGTGCTCCACATGTGGCACTCGTGGTGCTCATGAATGTAAGTACAAACTCAGTGATAGGTCTAATTTAAAGAGTTTTCAATGGTTGAATACAATGTTGACCTCTTTCATTGAATGGTTGCTGTTTCATTGACATTAACATCCAATCTTTCATTCATACACCACAAGTGACTTCTTAAAAACTCTTACTCTTTATAAGCAATTTTTGTAATTATGTCATGCTATTTTTTGTTTCCAATTTATTTAACAAAAGTAGATGAGTGAAAAATGTTAATCCTGTTTAAAAAGAAGTATAATAAAAACACTGGTGTAATGCTACTTAGAATGAACCAGCTAGTTCTTGGTTATATCCCCTTTAAGAATTTTAACATTTACAATTAAAATATATTTCTGAATTTCATTTGATAAAATAATTAACTTAACGATCCAATACAATTTGACTATAATATTCACTTACCTTTACTAAGTATTAAATCGACTGGACTTGAATCAAATAAAAACGAACAGTAAATCTTTAAACTGAAAATATAAAATAGCTCAATTTCAGTTTCAGATAAATATAGGTTGATGTATATACTTTTTTAGCTTGTGACAAGTAACTTGTGTATAAGTTTCATAACATTTGGTTGAGGCAAACTAAAGTTAAGAGAACAGAAAATGTAATGGGGCATAACTCTAGAACGGTTAAAGTGACGCCACCAAAATTTAAACTTGATCTGTGTTTTGTGGTAATAAGCATTGTGTATAAGTTTCATAACATTTGGTTGAGGCAAACTAAATTAAGAGAATGGAAACCAACTTTGGGACGTACGTACAGACGGACAAGGGTAAAACTTAAAGCCCCCTCCGCTACGGCGGGGAAATAAAAACTAAAGACCGAGCAACACGAACCCCACAAAACTGCTGGTGATCTCAGGTGCTCCTGAAGGTTAACAGATCCTGCTCCACATTTGGCACTTGTGTTGCTCATTAATAAGTACACACTCAGTGATAGGTCTAATTCAAAGATAGTTTTCAATGGTTGAATACAATTTTGACCTCTTTCATTGAATGGTTGCTGTCTCATTGACATAAACCTCCCATTTCTCATTCATACACCACAATTTAGTTAAAAACTCTTATTTTTTTATGCAATTTACATTCTAATGTTTTGTTAGACATGTTAGATTTGACTCGCAAATACAATTAATTTTGTAATCATGTCATGTTATTTTTTGTTTCCCATTTATTTAACATAAGTAGACGAGTGCAAAATGTTAATCCTGTTTAAAAAGAAGTAAAAAAAAAAAAAAAAAACTGGTGTAATGCTACTTAGAATGAACCAGCTAGCTCTTGATTATCTCCCCTTTAAGAATTTTAACATTTACAACTGAAATACATTTCTGAATTTCATTTGATAAAATAAATAACTAAACGTTCAAATACAACTTGACTATAATGTTCACTTACCTTTACTAAGTAATAAATTGACTGGACTTGAATCAAATAAAACGAACAGTAGATATTTAAACTGAAAATATAAAATAGCTCAATTTCATTTCTTCACATTTATATAAATATCGGTTGAACCATTTCTGAATATACTTGTTTTATAGCTTGTGACAAGTAACTGGGCATAAAAAAGATGATGTATACCTTTCATTGTTAGTTTTTACCCCCATTATGCAATTAATTTTGTAATTATGTCATGTTATTTTTTGTTTCCCATATATATATAATATATAACGTCGGGCATAGTGCAAGGCGATTTGGTGCCACGATATCTCAGTAGCATGAGTTCGAATCCCGACCAGGGAAGAACAAAAAAATTTGCTTCCACAAATATACAGATCTAACATTGTTGAACTTGGGCTGTTGTTTAGACGAATTATATATACACAATGTATTTTCAGCCTTGTATCACCATCACTGCTGGTGATCCGATGGATAAAATCTGTAGTAGAGTCGTCACTGGTTCAGACGTACTTATAATATAATTATTTCTGTGACTGCATCTTACATTAATTTGTAGGATCCTTTACAATAGATAATTCAGCTGATTTGTAACAATTCCATCTTCATGCCTTATATATCATGTACTGTGTTACGACGCTAGATAAAAACTGACGAGGAAAGGTAACACCCGGCCACCGAAAGCTTTATTATTATAGAGCCTAGGTGGTCGAGTGGTCTAGCGCGTCGGGCATAGTGCAAGGCGATTTGGTGCCACGATATCTCAGTAGTATGAGTTCGAATCCCGACCAGGGAAGAACAAAAAAATTTGCTTCCGCAAATTTACAGATCTAACATTGTTGGGCTGTTGTTTAGACGAATTATATATACAGAATGTATTTTCAGCCTTGTATCACCATCACTGCTTGTGATCAGATGGATAAAATCTGTTGTAGAGTCGTCACTGGTTCAGCCATACTTATATATATATATTATATATATAACAAAAGTAGGTGAGTGCAAAATGTTAATCCTGTTAGCTCTTGATTATCTCCCCTTTAAGAATTTTAACATTTACAATTGAGAAATATATTTATGAATTTCATTTGATAAAATAAATAACTAAAAGTTCCAATACAATTTGACTATAATGTTCACTTACCTACCCTAAGTAATTAATTGACTGGACTTGATTCAAATAAAAGCAGTAGATCTTTAAACTGAAAATATAAAATAGCTCAATTTCAGTTCTTCACATTTATATAAATATCATTTGAACCATTTCTGAATATATATACTTGTGACAAGTAACTTGTCATGAATGAAAAAAGAAGTGGTATAACCTACCATAGTACCATACAAACCTCAGTGTAAGAGTTTTTAGGACAAATTCATAATAGCATGAAGGCCTTTTATTAGCCAGGCTGTCTAATGGGAGTTATTTTTATGTCATGTCACTGTAATGTTAATAGTCAAACTTTTTAATCTGAATCTCAACTTTATAAGTCTTTTAATTATATTTTTGGTCTCCACAATAGGGGAACTTTGCATCCCCCTCCCTTGCTACCGGTGTGGCATGTTATTATTCTAGAAATATTAGCCTTAATCTGTAGTTTGACCTCTACATGCTCTATGTGACTTCTATTTTTGAAACTGAAATTGAAAATGAAAGAAGCGGTGAGACTTAAAAAGAAAAGTGTTTGATCACTCGTGGCACTACAATGTTCCATTATTTATAGTTAGACAATTATATTTTTCCTCTTGTAAGAAAGTACCAACTAAAAATCTAGCACTAAAATTTGTGTTTTTATATTAAACAGGAAATTAAATTCAATTTAAAAACTTAACTATTCTGTTTATAATGTTAATGAAATTCATTGTTTCTGGTTAAAAAGATATATATATAAATATAAGTCATGAAAGTTAAGCAACTTTAATCAATAAATTGAAAGAAAGCATTTACATGAAATATATACATCAAGCACGGAGATCTAACCAAAATTATGTTAATGTGTGTGGAATGTGTAATTTTCCATTTTGGGATCATTATTCTTCTGTCAGCTGTGCCATTCCTGTATCTGTAGTTATTATGGTACGACTACAGATTTCGATCATACATGTAGCTTATCCGCTTCAAAAATAAACAATGTTAGACAAGTGATTTGGAAATGGAATATGACGCTTTCAATGCAATTAATGCAACAAATGGATGGAACATGAACTAAAGGCAATATTCATTACGTTCTAATGAAGTTACAAACTTATTTTGCTGATAATCAGAATGTTTTAATGTACGCTCTTGAGCAACAAGTATCGGATGTGAATGAAAATACTTCATACAAAGTTGTTTGTTTGAAATATAAATGAAGCATACAACCAGTCTATAAAGTCAATGCTTTCACCTCTTTTCTAAAGAAATAAATCATTCAAGACTTTGAATTTCATTACTTAATCGAAGTGCTGGATAGCACCTCTGGGAAGTTTGCAACTGTAGATGTGTATTATTTCAAATAGGTTATAGATGTGTATTATTTCAAATATGTATTTAATCCCAGCTTTGATGTTATTAACTAAACCATTTTCTTTTCAGCAATTATCAAAAAAGATTTTTTTTCATTGTTTGTCATTTAAATTTTTATATTTTCTATTGAAACCTTAAACTGTTGTTCTAAAATAATCAAATATACAATAAGCTCTGTTAAATTTCTTTATGTGCCCATGCCATATCTAGGACCTGTGATTTTATAGTATTTTTTTTCCATTTGTAACTAGGCATAACCCTAACCATAACAGTAAAATGACGGCACAAAATTCAAACTTGATCTTGGTTTTGTGGTTAAAAGTACTGTGTATAAGTTTCGTAACATTTGGTTGAGACACACTAAAGAGAGCACGGAATTGAAAAATATTTGTAAGTGTTCCATGGAACCCGGTGTCTCGCCTACTTTTAGCTGTTAATCGCAGGCTCAACAAAAATAAGGAAAAAAGTTAATAAAAATATTCCTCTCTATACTATATCTTTTTATTGTTAGAAGCTTCTGTCCAGGTTTGGTAAAAATCCAGGATAGTTTATGAATCTAATAAATGTTTTTAAAAATTTAACTGCAGACTGTATGTAATGTTAACTGGAAGAAAAGCTAAGTCCATTAATAAGTAAAATACGGAAAAACAAGAACAAAATTTTAACCAAATTTCCTTCTAGATACTAGCTTTTGATCATAAACAAGCTTCTGTCCAAGTTTGGTAAAAATCCGGGATAGTTTAAGAAAGTTATTAAATTTTAAAAACTTTAGCCACAGAGTGAATGTAATGTTTCCTCGCAGAAAAAATTAGTGCACTTATAAGTAAAATACTGAAAAAATGGAATTTTGTTTACAAAATTTACTTCTGGATACTATCCTGTGATCATAAAAAAGCTTCTGTCCACGTTTGGTAGAAATCCAGGATAGTTTAAGAAAGTTATTAAATTTCAAATACTTTAACCACAGAGTGAATATTTGTGGACGCCGCCAACAATATGTAGGATCGCTATGTCTCACTTTTTTCGACAAAAGTCGAAGGCTCGACAACAATCACAATTTTTAAATTTGTAAAGGGGCATAACTCTAGACCAGTAAAACTGACGGCCGCCACCAAAACTCAAATCTAAACAGTGTTTTGTGATAATGAGCTTTGTGTATAAGTTTCATAACATTTGGTTGAGACAAACTAAAGTTAGAGATCGTAAACAAAAAATTCAAGCAACTTTTCCATTTGTTAAGGAGCATAACTCTAGAATTGTAAAATCGACGCCACCAAAATTCAACTTGACCTGTGTTTTGTAGAAATAAGTATTGCATATAAGTTTCATACAATTTGGTTTAGGAAAACTAAAGTTAGAGAACAGAAACTAATTTTTGGATGTACGGACGTATGTACAATTAAGGGACGTACATACTAACAGAAGAAAAAGGGTAAAACTTAATACGGTGGGGACATAACAATAGCAGTATGACGAAAATAATAAAAAGTTTTTAAACACTAGATTCATAGAGGTGCTTATAAAACTGTAACACATTTTAAAGTTGATGCTGTGACATTTAGCATTAAGGCAATAACATTTGAGATTTTAGGTTCGTCATAATTATTTGGACTAGCACTTAGAGTAAGAAAGTCATTTTGCTATTACATGGACAGATTTTATTTAATCATGTTGCTACAGCACTTGTCTTGATACACTGAGTTATTCTAACGGTAGAAGCTGACTTGTCTGCCTTATCCTTATAACGATTTGTGTACAAATGTTATTGTTAATCGTAACACTGAGGACATGGGCTGTGATATGTTCTGTACGAACTGTCGTTGAGTCAATGTTTTTCAGCTGTCAGTTTGATCCACGTGACTGAGCATGCTGGACGAGTAAAGGTCCTTAAATTCACATTGGAATGTGAAATAGCTAGTATTTAAATAGCGGAATTCAAAAGTTTTCAAATGTTTTTCGGCATTAAAACCTTCCGATCGATCTGAGACTACTATAACACATATAGTAGTCTCAGGATCGATGTTTTGACAAAAACATGCACTTTTCTATCATAGCCGGTATTTACCTTTACTCATCCTTGGCATGTGACATAAGCCATATGATTATCGAGTATTTCTGTCACCTGTGTATAATTGTTCAATCAAACTTTTATCACTTGTCAATTATCTGACGGCTTGGTCAAAATATAAACATGTTAAAAAGTACGTTGCATTCAGTAATGTCAGTCATACGGGATTCTTTCGATACACTCTGGCTTTTACTTCATATTTAATACTAAACATTAGTAAAAATCGTACGTAGTAAAAATTGCGCGGGAAAATGTTCATTCATGAAATATTCATGAATGAAACGATGTCTCGTGTAGATATCTTTTGATTTTCTCTTCAGCACATGGAAAATCCGTGAAGTAGTGTTTGTAATAAATCATTTTCAAAATGAAGTTAAATTCATCTGAATTGTCGTTGAACATTCATTTCTTTTTTATTCAAGCTGTAATCTTTTCAAAAGGACTCAAAATTTCAAAAGCATCGTCCTAGAATCAGTATTCAAACACTAGTACTACATTATCTTGGAGCAGAACATTTGCGATAGTCTGTCACCGGAAGTTAGAGGCCGACGCCTTTGGAAAGTATTGCTATAGCAAACTTCCCAAAAATGAAAAATTGCTGTTTTATCAACTTGGTAAAAATGAAAAATTGCTGATGACAGAGCGACTGAAAGCGATATTGTGAACACTTGTGTGACTGGATATCACTTTTGACGGTTGGCCAAAGCGAAGTGATGGACAAGAAAGCGTTTTTTAACCCCAGTCGCCTGCTAGCGTGAGCCCTGCTATAGATGAAGCAGACAAATTTTGGTTTCAACTCATTGATTCAGAAAAGATTTTAAAGAAAAGTTTACAGAAAACAGATGGACAGACACAAAGTCATGGCAAAAGCTTACCTAAACACGTAAAAAGAGAAATAATATTTTAGTTTCCATAAGGGGAGTTTTTAAGTTTGTTGGTTTACAGATCTGCAGACCATAATTTTATGATTTTCAGAAAATAATAACTAAAGAGCCTCTGTCGCTCATCTAGGTCTATGTGCATCTTCAACAATGGACACTCTCCATGTTGTTGACTAGAATAGAAATGTTTGTTGATCTAGTCTTGCTGATCATTTTTGCTTATTTAAGATTCTATCTATCTAATATAGTTTTTAAGATACTAGTAGTAGGCCACATTAAAAAATGCTAAAAATCCTCATTAAAGAGAAAACTGCAATAAGGATCGTCAGATCCAGTGTTCTCCCCCAGGGCCTTTTAGCATCATGGTAATGTGATGCTATATTTCTTGAATGTAAGGCTATCTGAATTGTTTTTTTTTATAGATTATCAATGATTATGTTATGAATGTAATCCAATAATTTTCAGAATTCTCGAAATCTTTTTTTGCCTGGTGGTCCTTGAAGAAAATCTGCAGGTCCTCGCTATCATTTCTATTGCAAATTACCAAAATTGTGTTGGTCCTTCCCTAAAATGTGTTGGTCAAATCCCAAGGACCACCACTTATCGAGGACTCTGAATTTTTAGAAAAAGATGGTATTTCAAATGTCCCTGTTTACCAGGATCAATGCTAAATGAAGTATCTGGGGGAGAATACTGAGATCTTGTCATTTGCTGATCATTTTTGCTGATTGAAGTTTCTATACATCTAATATAGTTTTTCAGATTTTAGGGAAAAATGCAAAACATTGGTGAAAAATCATCATTAAAGGGCAATAACTTCTATAAGGGGTCTTCCGACAATTTCAACCATGATGACAAATTTGTAGATCTTGTCTTGCTGGCATGAGAACACAGTTATTTCGTAGTGCATTTCTTTTAGACAATAAAATCAATAAAATAAAATTCTTCGCTGAGCGCAGCCTGATATGACCTTAGAGGTCGAACCCTGAACAGTTGGGGCAAATTTGGACAAAATATTCAAGCTTGATACTGTCTGAATTTGGATTGTGATCAAAGTTTTGACATAATATAGATTTCTGACACAAAATAAATGTGGTCAAAGATCTTAAAAATCTATTGTGCAATACTGTGCAATTGAAGATTTCTTCTTGAAACTTTTCAAATAATCTGAAATTTGAAAAATAAAAAAATAAAAATATGAACCCCTTAAAAAAAATTGGATAAAAAAATCCCCCTCCCCAAAACTTTTTGAACCCCCCCTTGGGACAATTACCCCCAAACTCAATCCCAGCCTTCCCTTTGTAGTACGGAACCTTGCAGTACAATTTTAGAGAGATCCATACACTTAAACACAAGTTATTGTCTGGAAACTAGAAAAATGCTTGTTTTTGGCCCCTTATTCCTGCATGTTTAGGGCAACTACCCCCAAACTCAAAACAAGCCTTCCCTTTGTGATATGGAACATTGTGGTACAATGTCAGAGAGATCCATACACTCACACACAAGTTATTGTCCGGAAACCACAAAAATGCTTGTTTTTTGCCCCTTAATCCTAAACTGTTGGTACCATAACCCCCAAAATCAATTGTTTCTTGGCACTAAATTAGACTCTTTGTTGTTAACTAGTGAGAAAGACTTTTCTAAGTACTATTAATCAAAAGTTTTAGTTAAGGGGAGACAACTCATTTGGTCTATTGATATGACAACTTCTGTGTGATCACAATTTTGAGAAAAAGAAAACAAAAGAATGCACACGCCTGCTGTACTGACCATTGATATTATGAAGAAAGTCTTACTTAAAGAAAAAGGTTTTACTACAAATATCGCATAAACTTAACATTTCTAAATATCCATGGCAACGAGGTCAAGGTCAGATAATCCTGTCAGACAGACAAGTACACCTTACAATTATTAATCATTAACAATATACCATATATAATCAACCTATTGCTCATCAGTGATGCTCAGATCAAAATAGTTAAAAAGCCAAACAAGTATAAAGTTGAAGAGCATTGAGGACCCAAAATTCCAAAAAGTTGTGCCAAATACAGCTAAGGTAATCTATGCCTGGGATAAGAAAATCCTTAGTATTTCGAATAATTCATACTTTTGCAAACAGTAAATTTATAAAAAAAGACGATATAATTGATATTCATGTCAACAGTCCGAAGTGCTGACTACTGGGCTGGACTTTCATTTTGACCGCTGGTTTACCTCTAGTGTGGCAGTTGATTTAATAAGTTTTATACACCAGCCACACTTACTTTGGACAGTCACTGTTTTTGGTACTTTTGAAAAGGTTTTGTAATTTCGCCAAAATGTATGATGAGTATTTTTTTAACAGCAAAAACAACGTTTTCATTATAAATCCAAAAAGTTACTTCTCCTATTTTTGCTTATTTTGAAATTCTCATGTTAATAAAATGCTCCGCTGGGCGCAGCTTGATACAACTGCAGAGGTCGAACCCTGAACAGTTTGGGCAAGTATGGACACAACATTCAAGCTTGATACAGCTCTGAATTTGGATTGTGATTAAATATTTGACACAGCATAGGTTTCTGACACAGAATGAATGTGGTCTAAGAACTTAAAAATTTTTAATTTACCTATTATGGTCCAATATCCAAAATCTAAATACATATACACAGTTAGATTCAGCATATCAAAGAACCCCAAGAATTCAATTTTTGTTAAATTCAAACTATCTTTAATTTTGGACCCTTTGAACCTTAATGTAGACCAATTTGAAAACGGGACCAAAAATTAAGAATCTAAATACACAGTTAGATTCAGCATATCAAAGAACCCCAATATTTCAATTTTTGATGAAATCAAACCATATCATTATTAATTGCTTTTATATATAAATAAAAATAGAACTTTAAAATGGAAAATTTTAAAGAAAAAAAAAGGAAAAAAAGGAAAAAAAAATCCCCCCCCCAATTGTTTGAACCCCCTTATGATTCATCACCCCCAAACTCAATCCCAGCCTTCCCTTTGTGGTATGGAACCTTGCAGTACAATTTCAGAGAGATCCATACACTTGAACACAAGTTATTGTCTGGAAACTGTAAAAATGCTTGTTTTTGGCCCGTTTTTGGCCCCAAATTCCTAAACATTTAAAGCAATTACCCCCAAACTCAAACCCAGCTTTCACTTTGTGATATGGAACCTTGTAGTACAATTTCATAAAGATCCAAACACTTACACACAAGTTATTGTCCTGAAACTAGAAAAATGCTTGTTTTTTGCCCCTTTTTGGCCCCTAATTCCTAAAATTTTGAGGCAATTACCCCAAAAATCAATCCCAGCCTTCCCTTTGTGGTATGGTACCTTGCAGTACAATTACAGAGAGATCCATACACTTGAACACAAGTTATTGTCTGAAACTAGAAAATGCTTATTTTGGCCCCTTTTGGCCCCTTATTCCTAAACGTTTTGGGCAATTACCCCCAAACTCAATTCAAGCTTTCCCTTTGTGATATGGAACCTTGTAGTACAATTTCAGAAACATCCATACACTTACACACAAGTTATTGTCATGAAACTAGAAAAATGCTTTTTTGCCCCTTTTTTGGCCCCTAATTCCTAAAATTTTGAGGCAATTACCCCCAAAATCAATCCCAGCATTCCCTTTGTGATATGGAACCTTGTGGTACAATGTTAGAGAGATCCATACACTAACACACAAGTTATTGTCTGGAAGTTACAAAAATTCACAAGGGTTCCGCGGAACCCAGTGTCTCGCCTACTTTTGCTGTTAATTGCAGGCTTAACAAAAATGAGAAAAAAAACTAATAAAAATATTCCTCTCTATACATGCTATACTATCTTTTGATTGTAAGTAGCTTCTGTCCAAGTTTGGTAAAAACCCAGGATAGTTTATGAATCTAATAAATGTTTTAAAAACTTACTGCAGACTGTATGTAATGTTAACTGGAAGAAAAACTAAGTCCATTTATAAGTAAAATACGGAAAAAAATGGAACAAAATTTTTACAAAATTTCCTTCTAGATACTAGCTTTTAATCATAAACAAGCTTCTGTCCAAGTCTGGTACAAATCCAGGATAGTTTAAGAAAGTTGTTAAAATTTTAAAAACTTTAACCTCAGAGTGAATGTAATGTTAACTGGCAGAAAAACTAAATCCATTTATAAGTAAAATACGAAAAAAGGAATTTTTTTTTTACAAAATTTACTTCTGGATACTATCTTATGATCATAAACAAGCTTCTTTCCAAGTTTGGTAGAAATCCAGGATAGTTTAAGAAAGTTATTAAAATTTCAAAAACTTTAACCACAGAGTGAATGTAATGTTTCCTGGCAGAAAAACTAAGTCCATTTATAAGTAAAATACAAAAACTTTAACCACAGAGTGAATATTTGTGGACGTCGCTGACAACGACGACGGAATGTAGGATTGCTATGTCTCGCTTTTTCAACAAAAGTCGAAGGCTCGACAAAAATGCTTATTTTTGGCCCCTAATTCCTTAACTATTGGTACCAAAACCCCCAAAATCAATCCTTACTTTCCTTTTGTGGTATTGAACCTTATGGTAAAATTTCATAGAGATCCATTCACTTAAACTAAAGTTATTGTGCGAAAACCAATGTGTCTTCGGACGATGACGACGATGAGTCAAACATCATACCAATATACCTTTGCGGTCGTATAAAAATATATTTACTCTTAGGAATATTTATAAGTAAACAAATAATTGCCATAAACTATAATATTAGGCAGGCATTACCTGTGAAAGGGGACGAAGTCCGTACGAATTATTTTTTTTAAATCAAACATATTCTGTTAAAAAAGAAACGTAAATACCGTAACGTTTCCGATTTTGGTTCTGTTGTTAGGGATTTTAGTTGTGACGTTATTTAAGTTATGACGTAATATTCAATGTAAACAAAGAAACGCTATCATCAGGTAAGGTTTTTTCATATCAAAGAATTATTAATAAACTGCTTTGCTGAGCACAGCTGGATACGCCCGCAAAGGTCCAACCCTGAACAGTTGGGGCAAAAATGGACACAATATTCAAGCTTGATACAGGTCTGAATTTGGATTGTAATTAAATATTTGACATATTATAGGTTTCTGAATAAATGTAGTCAAAGAACTTGACATCGGTTATATGAATTGAATTTATATTCAATTAAAGATTTCTTGCTGTTGTGCAATACACTGTGCTGTTGCGCAATACTTAGTAAATTTGTTGTCAGACTATAAACAAACAATAACTTCTCAATGTTATATCAGAAATTTAGAAAAAACTAAAGGGAGGTTATCTTAATAGATATCAATCAGTCATCAAAGTTTAATGAAAACTGCTCTAAGCACTTTAAGGATATTGTCCAAAAACTTGAAAATCAACTCTTTTTTATGAATAAAATCTTATAACTCGGAAACGTTAAATCTTAAATCTATAAAAATCAAAAGGAAGCTCACAACAATAGATATAAACAATTTACCAAAGTTTCATAAAAAATGCTGAAAGCATTTTTGAGTTATTGTCCGAAAACTGGAAAATCCCCCTTTTTGTAATGAATAAAACCCCATAAATCGGAAACGTATTGTCTAAAATTTTAAAAAATCAAAAGGGAGCTCATGTCGATAGAAATAAACAATTCACCAAAGTTTCTTGCAAATTGGTGAAATTCTTTTTGAGTTACTGTCCAAAAACTGGAAAATCCCCCCTATTTTAATGAATAAAACCCCACAACTCGAAACAGTAAATCCGAAATTTATAAAAATGAAAGGAGCTCACCTCAATAGATATAAACAATTCACCAAAGTTTCATGCATATTGGTTAAAGCATTTTTGAGTTAATGTCCAACAAGTTCACGACGGACGGACGGACAGACGGAGAGACGGTCAACGGTATACCATAATACGTCCGTAAACGGGCGTATAAAATGAAATTGGAATTGTTATCCTTCCTATATTTTACTAGACTGATAAATATATATTTTACTCAGTCTCATGACAAACGAGACCGGAAAAGGAAGATTTCTGCGCAAACGCGGGAAAATGAAAAGTCTGAAAAAAGTTAACGATTTTGAGTTCATTAGTAGAATGATTTTTTGCAGGAAATTTTTAATTTTTTTTTTAATTTTTTTCTACCGTTATAGGGAATTCGTTCCTTAAAATGGAATGTGTTAATAAAAATAAAATTCTGTTTACATACAGAAAAGAACATTGAAAATCAGAGGTTATATCTTCAATACTCCCAGTAAAATCAAACAAGTATTTGTATTCATTGTATCAACTTACCAGACCTATTACAACCGACCGTGCAAGACCCTCATGGGTAGTTAAGAACATTAAAAACACCCTCGTCGACCAGACTTACCGAGGAAAAAAACCCTCATTTGTAGTCAAAGTCTTTAAAATCCACCTTGTCGTCCAGACATTTTCAGCTAGACAAGTTCATTGAAACCCGACTAGCTATAGTGTTTTAAGACATGTAGAAATAAAATTGATAATTCTCTTCATGCTTATGACTGAATGGAGAATATAATTTCTTTCACTGCAATAATGTCAACAAAAGAAAAGAAAAACTCAAATAGATAAAAGATAATCAAAAAGAAAGAACCCTATGGTAACTAACCTTAAGGAGTATAGATGAAAAGAGTTGCAACACGATGCATATTATTATCGATGCAAATATCTAATTTGTCGGTGCTATTTACAAATCCTGGAACGAACACTGCGAACACAAATATAAATATGGGATATAACTTCATTTATAAAACAAATAAAGACACAAACTATGGATGATAGATATTTATTCACATTAATATTTCAGGACATTTGATTTATTTAAAACAAATATAGGGTTAAAAACTGAAAAACAAATATGAGCATTACATATAAAAATAAGGAGATGTGGTATGATTGCCAATAAGACAATTCTCCGCCAAAAGTTCAAATGAAGTGGATGTAAGCAATTATAGGCAACATTAAGGCTGTCAGATAAGTTTTTACACAAACATTGCAGTGATGTACTTGATAATAAATTGTTTCGCAGAGCGCAGCTGGATACGACCGCAGAGGTCCAACCCTGAACAGTTGGGGCAAAATGGACACAATATTCAAGCTTGATACAGGTCTGAATTTGGATTATAATTAAATATTTGACACATAATAGGTTTCTGACACAGAATAACTGTAGTCAAAGAACTTGAATATTAATTGGTTATGTGATTTGAATTCATATTCATTTTTACTTTTGTGTATACACTATGCTGTTGCAAATTGACCTATCTCCCCTTTTTATGTAAAAAAAAAAATATTTGAAGAAATTTTCTTTTAATTTCTGAAATCTTGAGAACAAATTGCCCCCGATTTTTTTTAACCTCCCCCCCTTCTTTTCCAAAAAATTCTTTCCTCAAGATATGGTCATAATCTCAATTCAAATTTCCAATGGAGTTTGTAACCATAATAACTCATTTAAATACATCATAAAAGTCTTAAAATAGAAAATGACATACATATATAATCATTGCTAAAATTAAATTACCTTCATCTGGCATTTTTTAAAAAGTAACTTCAAAAATAAATTGACAGCTTATCACCTCAAGACAATACAACATTTATATTTCTTTATACATAATTTAAAAGTGTAAGGGAGGTTATTAGGTAATTCAAACAACATTGTGTTTGAATTACCTCCTTTACACTGCTTTAAAATTATGTTTTGTACTTAATTGTCCATTAACCAGGAAACCCTTGTTTTCCCCCTTTTTTGCCCCCAATTCCTAAACGGTTTGAGCCATGACCCCCCAAAGCCAATTCTTACCATCCCTTTGTGGTATGGAAACTTGTGCAGTGTTTTCCCTAGGCTTGTGTTTAAATTTTATAGATTTCTATTCACTTATACAGGGGTTCAAATTAGCGGTGGTCCGAGGTCCCCGACCTTCCACTATTGCAATCGGACTTTCGTTTTGGTTACTAGCTACGCCCGACGGACCTTCGATTTGAAAGAAAATAAAAATTAACTTTGCCGACCTTTTTAACCAAAATTTCCAAACGATCTCAAAATTTATTTACATCTTTATTATTCACGACAGTCATATTCATTTTGTTCAACCGCTAGCTTTATACCGAAAATCGCCAACAAGTAATGTGTAAATCCGAGTAAAATCGTATCTGACTGACAAAAACAACATTGAAAAACAATGGATGCCATAAACCAGAAATGAAGACAATTACAATACAGGATCAGATTCCGAAGCGGATGAGGGTAATTCTGGTTTGCCGATCAAATACAATGAAAAATAATAATTCCAGGCAGGTGACAAACTACATCTATGATGATGAAATATAAACACTAGAATTTAAAACCAAAAGATATATTGAAAAGAAAGAAAAGGTAGGAAATTTTCATACAGAAACTCTAAAATTACTTTTATTTTACAAATTTTCATGTCAAAATCCAATAAAATGTGACAGTAATTTTCTTTATCATTAATAAATGTTGATATTACATGTAGATTTTTATAGTGTAAACACATTACTACAATTCCAAGAGGTAATTTTCTCAATTTTGAAGGGCCAGTACAAATCTTGAAGTTTCTTACATTATTTTCACCGTGGCAGAGGAACTAATATTTTATCAATACTGTGCAACTAGATATGATACACTTAAATAGCTTTGAATATAAAATGTTTAATATAATGGTATGATTATTAATTAATTAATTACCAATAGTTGAGACAACACATCCACCCACAGTGACACCCTCCCCAATAACAAAAAAAAGATTATTTGAATTTATAATATACAAGACAATAATACATTTATTATTAAACATGTTATACAACAATGATTTTGACCATGAAACAACCTAAACATAACCTAATACCAAAGGCACATTAATTTTGTATCTTACTGAGTTAGGAAATATTTCAAGTAAAAATAGGACCTGGAATTTAGGTTGTGGACCTTTTAGTTTGGAGTGTCAAAGGTCCTGGACCTTCTAGTACCAAATGTTAATTTGAACCTCTGTTGGGAACAACCCATCAATGTAATGACTATCCCTTGTATGAGGGGTACATTTCAAGTGATAAATTTTTTTTTGTAAAAACCACTTTTTAGTACAAATGAGCACATATTTGTATTTTTTGAAGAAACTTTTCCAAAAGAACTATACATCTATCTGGTATTATATGGTCAAAACTTGTCCAAGAATTTTGTAATATTCCTGGACTTATATCTTCTTTATTATTATTAAAGATAATTGGACCCCTCATTTAGAAAAGTTGTTCCAAATATAATGAATTTTTCCCCTTTTAAGTTAAAAAATCTAAGTTTTTCTTTTTTTCTTTTCTACAACAGTAAAATGACCCCTTGTCTGAGGGACAGTCCCTGATTTGAGGGATATCCCTCAATTTGAGGGGGTTGTTGTTCCCAACCTGTTAATTTGAACCCTTGCATTTGTTCAAATGCAACGTCTACTGATTCAATGAAGTACATTCTATAGTTATTACGACATGTGTCGGACTATTGGGGTGTCGGACCAATGGGGTGTCCGACTAATGGGGCGTCGGACCAATGGGGTGTCGGAATAGAGGGGTCCCCCTTTAGTAGTTCTAGTAATATCCTGGTCTCATGGATTTTCGTGCTATTAAGAATGCATATGACGTACGAAAACATACTTCTCTGTGTATTCACAACATCTCAGCGATCTTGAATATATCTTTTAGTATGTTTGACCGTCTGTTTTTGCCATTAAATTTATGAATTCAACAGGAAACATATTATTTTGACAGAGGGCGGAAACCAAAAATTCGACGCGGCGGTATGTATATTCTGATCTATTCTGTTTTCTGAAACAACGCCACCCTACTTATTTTTTTTTTTAAATCTTTGACCCGCCCTTGTGTCTTATATATCGACTGCTCTAATATGTTAAACAACTGACATAAATAAATAAGAATTTACACAGAAAATATTTTCTAATTAAAAATCGTAAATTATGTACTAGTCATGTGTTCATGTGACCTACAGTCTTTTTGCCCTGAAAGAAAATGAAAACTGTTGTCAGGCCGACCAAAACATTATGGCATTGATTCTATTTCTATTATGAAAGCTAATGTTAAAGCTAGATTACTGACAGGAGTGTAAACACGGCAATCAAACCGTAGTAGTTTTAATAAGTGTATGAAGTAAGTGCGATATGTCCGTTGTGTATGGATGATATTGAAGATACCGAACATTTCCTGCTACAGTCACGGTAGCAGTACAGATACTGTGAGGAGTCCGTTTATTACAAAGCAGAGAACTCTGTTATATGACATTGATCATGAAATAGGAAATCTAGCTAGTATTCTCAAACAAGTCAATGCTATTGAAAGTGATTTTAGATGTGTCAAGTCCACATGTTCCAATATTTATTCAGACTATCTTACTCATGGAGGAAAAAGAGGCCATATCAAGAGGAATGGTATATGCCTTACACCATAAAGGATGCTCAATACTGGATTTAGTTAGCAGTTACGGTGGCAATGTCATTTAAAACCATTTAATAACATAATATTAAAAGTTATTTTATTAAGTTAATACATCGATAAACAGTTAATTAAGACTTTAATTGACGATTTAATGTTAAGAATAGGCTTTGTATCCTTACTTTTACAATACTTATATTTCAGCCTGTAGAGGCGAAGCTTAAGGGTTTATGTAAACGACTAATTTGTAATATTGAGTGAGATAAGTAGATCACTTAAAAAAAAACCTCTTTGCAGTTATTTTTTAGTAAGGTATAAGGTAAATTCTATATACCGAATCAAAATATAGGTATCAATATATTAGGTAACTTTTGCTATGAGCTTAAATTCTGTTTCTTTTTTGTCCCAATTCAATTTGTTGTGTCTCTTTTTGAAGTAGGAGTTATAAGTCTACTGGTGCAGTGTAAGGCGACTTGTGAAAAGTACCTATAAAGATGTGCCTGTTGGCTTAGAATGAACAATAGAAAGTAAAAACCTATATGCTTAGTAACTGATTGTAACAATAACATTGATATCTTGGTGGCACCTGAACTGCTTTTAGATTTTAGTAAATGCCACAGTGCGTAAACTTTTACAGTGTTGTACATAGATTAGTGCTTTATAGACGTAATAACATGTGCGTCTTAAATGGAGTCCAAATGTATATAGTATGGTGATGGAACAGATCCCTCACCTACAATAGTGAATTACATAGTAAATTAATTTAATGCTAGTTGTGTTTCATGTTTTAAATAAAAGGATTTCAAAAAAGTTTTCGATTATAAAAATTTGGGGGTAAGGTTGTGCAAAAAAAAATTTAGGGTAAATTTTAAAATTAATTTATAAAGATTTTGATTTATTTAATGTTTAAATTTTGGGGATTAAAAACAAATTATTTTTTGTATAAGAAAGGGGTTTATATTCAAAGATAGTTGTAAGTTTTATCGACCTTTTCAAGTTTGAAAATTATTAAAAGGGGGAATTTTTTTTATTTCAGAAAGGGGCAATTTACAAAAGTAGTTTTTTGGGGGGAAGGTTTTAAAATAAATTTTAAAAGGTTAAATTTTTAAAAAGGGTTTTTAATTTTAAAGGTTTTGTTTAAAATTAAATTTCATTTTTAAATTTGTTTGTTTGTTATATTTAGGGGTTTCCGGTTTTAAATTTGATTTAAATTATTTTTAAAATTCTTTTTTTTTATATTTGAAGGAAAAAATTTTCATTAAAGTTTAATTAATTTTTAAAATTTTAAAAAGATTTGTTAGAGGGTTAATTTTTTAAATTAATTTAGTATAATTATTAAAAAATTTTAAATTTTTAATTATAATTTTTTATGGTTTTTGTTTCTTATTTTGATTTTTAAAAGGGGAAAGGTTTTAATTTTCATTAAATTAAATTAATGGTTTAAAAATTTTCAATTTTGGGTATAAATTAAATTAGGGGAAAAAAGTAAAATTTAAATTTTCAATTATTTTGATAATTTTAATTTCTAGGAAACAATTTTCATTTTTTTAAGGGTTCGAATTTAAATTTTTCAAAATTTTGGGGGTTTTTTGTTTTAAATTAAAATTTTAAAAAATTTAAATTTTGTCATTATAAAAAAAGGGGGGTTAAAAATTTCTTAATTGTTTAAACGTAACCTGATTGTCATTATAATTATTAACTTTAAATTTTTTTTAAAATATTTAATAAAAAAAAAAAACATTTTTTAAATTGTATTGTATTTTACATAAATTTTAAAAAAAATTTTGGCAATTGAGGAAATTTTAATTTTGTTTTACATTTTAAAAAAATTTAAAATTAAAATTTAAAAATTTGGGGGATAATTAATTAAAAAAATTTTAAATTTTTTATGAAACTTTCCTTTAAAAATTTTAATTTTAAAAACACTTATGTTTTTAAATTAAATTTTGAAATTTAAAAATGTAGTTTATTTCTTTAAATTTAAAATTCCGTTTTAACCCTGGTGAATTAAAAAACAAAAGTAAAAAAAAATATTAAAAGACGTTTTAAAAAAACCGAAATTAAGAGGGAGTTTTTAAAAATAAGGTTTTAAAAATTTAAAAATTTTATTGAAAAAAATTTAAAACTGTTTTTTGGGGTTAATTATTAAGTAAAAAAAGGGTTTTTTTTTTTTAAAATTTTAAAAAAATTTTTTTTGGGTTTTATTTAAAAGAATAAATTTATTTTTGGGGTATTTTTCGAAAATTTTCCCAAATTTTCCAAAAAATTTTCCCTTATGGTTTTTCACCCTCCCTTTAAAATTTTAAAATGTTTTTAAATTATTAAAACCAAGGAAAAATCTTTTTAAATAAAAATTAAATTTTGTTAAATAAATTTTTTAAAAATTTAAGGAAAAATTTTAAAAATTTTAATAAATTTTGGAATAAAAATTTGATGAAAAAAACCTTTTGTTTTAATTTAATTGAAATTTTTATGAAAAATTTGATTTTAGAAAAAAACCAAAAACAAATTTATTTTTTTTACACCTATAAAATTTTTTAACATTTAAAAAACCCAAAATTTTTTTTTTTAAAATTTAAATTTTTATTTTTTTTTTTCATCAAATTTAAACCCAAAAAAACCTTTTTATAAAGTAAAAAAAGTTAAAAATTAAAAAAACTTTTAAACCAATTAAAAAAATTTACTGTAAAAAAAAACCCTTTAAATATTTTAAAGGTTTTTAACAAAGGTTTTTTAAAATTTTTTAAAAAACGGAATTTTTAAAAAAATTTATTTTTCCCTTTTAAACCCTTTCCTTTTTACCAGCCGTTTTAACGGGAAAACTATTAAAAGGGGAAAAAAAAAGACGTTTAAAAGAATGAAACCTTACATAAACCCGACCCTTAAATAAAATAAGGCTTTTTAAAAAAATTAGATAAACCCGAATTTTAAAAAAAAAAAAATTTTTATTTGTACGAAAATTTCCAAAATTTAAAGGGTAAAAAAAATTAAATTGGGTAAAAACATTTAAATTTATTTTTAAAATCCATCCTTTAAATAAAGCTAAACCCAAAATACCCCAAACCACGATTTTTTCCATAAACAGAAAAACTTTTAAAATTTTAAAAAAAATTTAAAAAAATTTTAAAGGGAAGAAAAAAGGAGAAATTCAGGAAAATATTTTTATGAAAGTTTTAAAAAATAAATGTCTTAAAAATTTTTTAAATTTTCTTTTTAAAAGATTTTTAAATTTTAAAAAAACCTCAAATTTTAAATTATTTTTTTGTTTTAAATTTTAGAACCCCCACCTTAAAAACCCCCACAATTTAAACCCCCCATGGAGGGGGAAAAACACGAAAAAGAAAAAAACATTAAAAAAATTTTAAAAAATTTTTTTAGGGCAAAACTTAAAAAAAGATTAAAAGGCAAACAAAAAACCCCCCCAAACTAAAAATTTTGAAACCTAATGGAAAATAAAAAAAGATTAAAAAAAAAAAATTATTTTTTCCCCCCAAAAATTTAAAAATTTCCTGGGGAAAAGGCCCAAAGGGTTTTTCAATAAAAAGGGGTTTAAGGGAAAGAAACCCCATTTAAAAAAAAACCCTTCAAAACCCCCCAAAAAAGCCCGGGTAAAAAAACCGGAAAACACAAACCCGGGAATTTAAAAAAAAAAACAATTTTTTCCCCTTCCCACCCCTTTCCTTTAAAAGAACCAATAAACCAAACAAGGAAAAAAAAAAAAATAAACGGAAAACCCCGACCCTTTTGCTACTTAAAAAACCTATGAGAAAACAACACAAAAAGAAAAAAACTCGTTTTAACCCATGTTGACAGCTTCAAAAATATAATACATGTGTATTACTAGTTGTTAGCCACATTGCCTGTGTTTAAGCGTTTGTAAGTATAAAAAATAAGAAGTTGTGCCAATGATACAGCTCTCAACCAGAGACCAAATACAATTGAAGTTTACAACTATAGGTCACCGTACGGCCTTCAACAATGAGCAAAACCCATACCGCCTATTCAGCTACAAAAGGCCCTGAAATGACAAATGTCATACGATTCAAACAAGAACGCTAACGGCCTGATTTATGTACAAAACAATGAAAGAAAAAATATACAGCAACAAATGACAACCACTGAATAACAGGCTCCTGACTTGTGACAGGTACATACAAAATGTGGCGTGGTTAAAATAGTTTGTTGGCACCAAACCCTCCCCCTAACCTGATAGTGTTGTAACAGTACAACGTAAGTACAAACTATACAAATCAGTTGAAAAGGGTTTAACTCATCAGATCGATACAAACAAGAAAAACATATAACAAAAACACAGACGAGTCAGGGTATTTATATACATCCACACAACAAAAAAGACCATAAGAACAGATCTGACAGTACTCGCAGTTACTGACAGCTAGTTCAAAGCTAATAACAAATAATTAGAAAAATCGTGTATCTAAGACTAAAGTATCAATCAGTACACATCCAACATCCAATTGATTTAGCGTAAAGACGGCATTAATAGTCAGAGAAAATATTACCTAGTGCAATGCCAAAATACAGGTATCGGCAGATATTTTTGGACCAAAATGTCAAGACAACCATACATAGGTCCTATATCGGGATTTGAAATAACTGACTCCCTTCAACCCTTATATTTAATTCGTATAAAAATCCACACGACAATGCTGTTCATAAATTTTGCTGAAAATTGACTAAGTTCCCAAGTTTGGAAAAATGGGAAAAAAAATTCTCCTATTATTTCATAATATCAGGTACACATTTCAAACATATGTACAATCTTCCAGTAAAGTTTCTGGTATCTACGTGGGAAACTTTAGGAGGAGTTGATCAAACAAAAGTTGTACATTCTTTCATAAATATTGCTGAAAAATGACTAAGTTAGAATCTAGAAAAAGTGGAAAACAAATCACTCGATGTTGTTCGGCTTAGTGTTTTTTTTAGATAGGTTCAAAGTTGGGGTCTGACACCCTACCCAATCCTTACCTTAGAGTTAATAAAAAATTCCTTTTGGCAATAACTTTGTCCGTACTAGGTGCAAATGGAAGCTGGGTAGCTGAGGTCTACTTGAGAAAATATCCAGGGTGTTGTTCGGCTTTGTCTTTTTTTTTTAAAAAGCTCCAAAGTTGAAGTTTGACAACCTACCCCATCCTTACTTAGAGTTAATAAAAAAATTCCCTACGGCAAGACTTTTGTCCGCACTAGGTGCACACGGAGACTGGGTAGTTGACAATTTATGTAAAAAAAAGTCAGGATAAACTAATTAAAAAAAGCAGGACCGAATAGAGTGAAAAATAAAAAGGCAGGACAGAGATTACAACTAAAAAAAAAATGCAGGACAAAATTTTTCATCCTAGCCCCCCATAAAAATCAAATGGTAGCTCCCTAACACTAAAATATTAAAGCACGAGCGCAACTTTCTATTCTTGTAATGTAGAAAAATTGTTACTTTTCGGGAAGCCGAGAAAATGGAAAGCTATTTCACACAATATCACAAAAATAATTTCTGATGGAAAAGTCAATACCATGAAACAAGCAATTTTACCAGCATTTAAATAATTTCATAATTATTGACGATTCTATATACACTCAAAAGTGTTGATTAGCAAAAAAATTTAAAGGGTGCAGCACGCTGTTTGGTATATATGAAAGCATATACTTTTGTCTTTGAATTAATGAACAGGAAATGAAATTCTAAATTTCAAAATTCATTGAACAGTTTCTTCGACTGCTTAATTATATATTAAAAACAGATAACTTAGTGGTTATATATTAATAAAAACGTTTTAAGTAAGTTTGAATCTTATGCAACTTTTGGGATTATAGACATATCTGAAAACTGGCTTTTAGCGTAGAGGCTGCTAGTGATTGACTGCTAGCTTAATTGAGCCTGGTATGTTTCTTTTTCATTTTGCCAGACATAAAATTATATTTTTACTTCGAAAGAAAGCCCACTTATCAACAAGTCGAATTTATAAAAATCAAAAACAGTTTCAGGTTTTCAAGCCTAGATCTATACTGGGGAAGTGGCATATATAATGTGTTGTAGGGGATCACTGGAATAGGTAACTGTTAGTGGATTAGACTGTCAGGTTTTCAAGCCTAGATCTATACTCGGGGAGAAGTGGCATATATAATGTGTTGTAGGGGATCACTGGAATAGGTAACTGTTAGTGGATTAGACTGAAAATGTGTTGTAGGGGATCACTGGAATAGGTAACTGTTAGTGGATTAGACTGAAAATGTGTTGTAGGGGATCACTGGAATAGGTAACTGTTAGTGGAATAGAGGGGATCACTGGAATAGGTAACTGTTAGTGGATTAGAGGGGATCACTGGAATAGGTCACTGTTAGTGGATTAGAGGGGATCACTGGAATAGGTAACTGTTAGTGGATTAAACTGACAATGTGTTGTAGGGGATCACTGGAATAGGTAACTGTTAGTGGATTAGACTGACAATGTGTTGTAGGGGATCACTGGAATAGGTAACTGTTAGTGGATTAGAGGGGATCACTGGAATAGGTAACTGTTAGTGGATTAGAGGGGATCACTGGAATAGGTAACTGTTAGTGGATTAGACTGACAATGTGTTTGTGTAGTTTTCCTCTGTCTAATTTCTAATCTTTATTATGTTTTTGGGCTTCTAATCTTTATTATGTTTTGGCATTGAATATGCAATTTTTCTGATTTTTTCTTTTTATCATACAAATAGTCTTCATGGATGTTGCGTAGGCGGCCTCTCCAACTCAGAGACTTAGCTTATTGTGGCGGTATTTATTCCCCACCTTTGCAATTGTTGTCATTTATTTATTTTTGTTTTATGACATAATTGTCCATTACTGTCAGTTGTATATTTCTATGATAATATTCTGAATAAATGACCTTTATCACAAATCTTGAGTTAGATATTCTGCAAATGAACTCGACCCCTTGGTACTTTTTCCATGCCATTTCTTTGGTCAAGAAAAAAAAATTAGCTGACAAAAATATAATTTTCCAATAGCAAGCGTTTGTGTTAAGGCTTTCACTAACAACAACATTTTATAATTCCAAGTTATTTTCGCCGATTTGTTCTACCAAAATCAAGCTTAAGCGTGTGCCCGTTTCCTGTTTTGTGAATTACAATTCCATGGGGAAATGAATTAAACTATAGTACAGATGGAGTTTATATATTCGTGCATATCAAAACGGCAGGATATCAAATAACAGCAGAAAAAAAACTAAGGCAAAAAAAAAAAAAAAAAAAACATAAACACGCAGAACAGGGACATTTTAAATCATACGCGTAGCTGCAGAATAATTTCGAAAATATTTTACCCTGTCGTTAGAATTTTTACACATCAACGTTTTTTTTTAAAATATTTAGATGCCAAATAATGTACGTTGGCCGTGAATCCAAAATGTAATTGTTTCTAAGGTCAGATTTCTTATTCGAATAAAACAAATCCTAGTTTTCAATGCAAAAAGAAATATATGCACCCGGGTAGTGATCACTCAGGAAAATTGCTTTTCAAATCGCTGTATACATGTACAACGATGATACCTCGAGCTCTCGCCTCAGTCAATATACTAGTCAAACATTGAAACGTTACATAATTTTCGAAAATGTTCGTTTTTTTATTAAATTATCTTGTATCTAGACATTTAAAAGTTAAGTTGTACTCGGTATCGGTTTTTGTCGTTTGAATATGTACTTGAATGTTGTAACGTCGTTTTCCGAAATTGACGTTGTTTTACTAATTTAAAAATTTAGCTTCATCCCGGTAGGTTTGAATTGTTATGATGGTTATAAATTGTGTCGTTTATATCATTAAACAAAGGGTGAATTTGAAAACGATAGAATTTTACACGTAAGTCAACGCCCCGCCCCGTCTACGTCAAGATGAAAGGGAACGAGCCATTGTGATGTTGCTACCAGGAATGTCACAAGCTGCAGTTAAAAACCAATTTAATTCCTCCCAAATGATATTTTATAGAACTGTGATTCGTCTTTCCGGAAGACCTTGAACAAAGACGTACGTCAGGACAATCAAATTCGTCTGATGCACCTGCGCAATCGCTTTGCGACTACAGACTGCTACATCCAGGCGTATACCTAAGAGAGTCAACAATAGAATTTCACACCAAACTGTCCGAAACCGCCCGCGTCAGTGTGGCCTTCGAGCACGTCGTCCATTGAAGGGAGCTATACTGAAACGACGTCACAGAGTTTCCCGTCTTTAATGGTGTCCTTATCTTTATAGAGGTTGATTCTTGAAATATTTGTTCATTGTTAACAATGAAGGTAGCCACATTTCAACACTTTTTGGGCAAAAAAAGTCACATGTTGCCAGATTAGAGCCTTAAACCTGAATTTGTGCTATAATTCTAGTTTTTTTTCACCCTTGCACTATGAAAGCATATAAAAAAAATGTCTTGAATTGTTATCAATGCACAGTTAGTTGTTTCTTTGATTATAAACAGTTAAGCATAGGTTGTTAACTACAAAAAAAAAAATTGTCGCGATGAAGATTTTATGAAATTATTTGATTTTTACCCGTTATATCATTGCGTCATTCTATGTATTTGGCAGATAGTATATATAGCCTTATGTAAAAACTGCATAAATTCACCACTCCAATCCCATAGATTGTCTCAAATAAAAGTTTTCTACCTTAAATATATTGACTTATAGTAAATGAAAAATGTTTCATGACCGTAACTGTATCATTGATCAACTAACTGATAAAAAGGGGGGATATTCCTTAACACTTCATTACCTCTAAACTCGTGGTAAAAGTTGTAAAGAGTCTTTTAAGCAGAAGGGCAAACAAGAAAAAATAAAGCAAAATTGATCTTGATATTAAAAGTTTATGTTGCTGCAGTCAGAAATTAAATTTCAAGTATTTCTATTAAAGTATTACATTACTGTCAGTTGAGGTGTGAATTTTGAAATATATGTCGCATTATGATAAGATTTCTATTTACAACACATTGACCAAGTATTAAGAATAAAGCAAAACAAAAGACTTCAGGTAAACTTTTAATGTCTGACTCTTTAAAAACCATCAAAAAATAGACAACGATTCATTTGTTCTCAACTGATCATTTGTTCTCAACTGATCATTTGAAATACAGGTAGCTACATTTAATTTTTTTTTTTTTTAAAAAAAGGCACAAATTGCCAGATTAGAGCCTTAAACCTGAATTTGTGCTATTTTTAGCTCTTTCCACCCTTACAATATGCATGCATATAAAAAAATGTTTTATCAATGTACAGTAAGTTGTTTCTGTGATTCAAACAGTTAAACAGTTAGAAGTAGAAGATCGCTTTGCATCTGTGTGAATAAAGGACGATTTTAAACAAACCTGTATTTCTCACTTGAGCTCTTGGTACATGACTATATTGGAAAATTGATTCAAATTACTAGTATTCTACTCTTTCTTATAAGATCTTGCTCTTAATGTGTTAATGAAATTATCAGGTTCCCCCATAAGGAAAGCTTTTCACATGTAATTAACAATACGTTTAGATTTAATGACCATGATTAGGCCGTTGCAGATGGAATGTGCCCCCTCCCCTACATTTGGATATAAAGAAGCCAAAAGGAAATATTTCTTACAAAACTTGGTCTCGAAATTACAAGAAAAAGCACCTTTAGACATTTTTTTTTGCGTGAACCCAACCCTGTGAGGGGTTCACGCTTATATATTGGTGAGTTTTGGAAGTGTCTATGGGCCATGCGATATTCTAGGAATCAAGATTCTCGGAACGTCTCGAAAATTTTCGATCATTTATACAGGTAGTTATTTATGTCTTTGATACGGTCCCTCTATTGATAGGCTACCACGTGACATTGTCTATTTCAACAATCAAAGTTCATTTGTAGATTAAAAAGTAAAACAATAAAGACTAGGTTGCAGTCAAAAAATCATTTATATGTTAGAACTTATTTGCCTTTTAACATAATATATGTGTTTCTAATTATGTGAACGTTTATTAAATATCAAGTATAATGATAACGCAATTATATAATTCATGCTTTGAGACGGTCCTTGTACGCGTTGTGTGTGTAGTATTTAATACAGCGTGCTTTTGTGCATTGTGATAATAAACCTGGGAATAGTTTATTGATATCTCAGAATAAACTGATTATTTCTGAACGTTTATCATTTGATATTTTGTATTTCAATCATAGCATGGGAAAATGTCGGAAAGCATGAAGAAAATTAAGAAAACGACATTTCTGTTAAAAATATTTATCTTAGGTCGGAAACACAGTGGTCGGAAAGCAGAAAGATAATCAAACAAAAGGATTTTTCCGTAAAAAATATTTAATTTCATTAATAGATACTACCAGACTAAGAGAATATTCATTATTAAGTTTAAACTGAGACTGAATTTTATTTTTAATAGAATATAACTAGAATTGTCATATACACGTGCATTATGTCTCACAGGTTTGAACAGTCATTACATTTATGAAAATTATATGCAACGTATAAGCACCAATGAGCAGGGATGTGTACCCAAAGTTAGCTAAATATCTAAATTTTAAACGGTCGTGAATGAAAAATACTTGCATGGCTTCAATTCACAAGGATTTTAAATCCTTCCATCTCACATAAAACGTGATTAATATTTAACAATAATCATAACAAAATTTAATCACTATCATAATGTTAATTATTTTATTCTGTGTTAGTATGGATTTATAAGTCTCTGCTTATATTTTGTATAGCAATATATTCATATAGTGGAATATTCAGTTAGACTTTTAAAAGAGACTGATTTGATAAATAAAATGTCCATCCGTAAATACTTGACATTTGTGTTTATTTGATATTATATTCTAAATTTTCGGAAAAAATTCATTAACAGGAGTGAATG
Organism: Mytilus coruscus; assembly: GCA_017311375.1. Taxonomy (NCBI): domain Eukaryota; kingdom Metazoa; phylum Mollusca; class Bivalvia; order Mytilida; family Mytilidae; genus Mytilus; species Mytilus coruscus. Next base: position 9,404,678 of record CM029606.1, read on the forward strand.
TTTATTATAAAATTTCAATTCTTTTATTGTTTGTTTGTTATAATAGTTCAACCTTATAGCATCTAAATATTTGTACTATGGTACGATTTTGAAAATTGTATTCATTGTGTTGACCAGCTATCTTACACGTCTTGATTCGTTCACATTATGCATCACCCTGTTAACACGCACACTATCGGTTTGCATTCACAAAGATTCTGGATAAAATGTCAATGAATCCGGAGTCAAAACACTTGAGATAGGTAGTTTGACATCCGAATTCAACTATTAGATTAATATATGTGATGACGCAAATGCGTATTCTTATCCAGAGTATCAGTGCGTATGCTTTCTATTTCCCATAGAAAAAACCACGTGCATGCATAAATATTAATTTCACTCCTGAATGCGAATTTTCGCTTTTCTTATCTAAATTCAGGACAAAGCAGAAAGAGCTTGACATGTGACTTTCAAGCACGGTTATCATTACTTACTGTATTCTGACCTCTAGCTGTTTCTCTTTTGTTTTCTCTTTTGAGTCACTGTCCTATTATAAACTTTGACATTTCGAAATGCTTAGGATTTTCTACCCAAGGAATAGATTACTTAACTTCGTACTTTATTTGGCCTTTTTAACTTTTTTTATTCGAGCGTCACTGTTGATTCTTTGTAGACTTAACTCGCGTCTGGCGTACAACATTTTAATCCTGGCATCTTTTATATCTACATATTTTTTTATATAAATTGGTTCTTTTGAGAGTATGTTCAGGTATTCATAACACTTCTGAAAATTAGATATTCTTCAAAACCAAGTTTTCCTGTAGAATATTTGGATTGATTTAAGTAAAATAACGAAATCCTTAAAATTTGAGATGTTTTATAAGACCAAAATAAGTCTCTTTATAAGAGGTCCCAATGAAGCTAGTGTGTTACTCTCAAGAAAAATATACGAAATTACCCTTCTTATAAGTTGCAAGCCACAGGGTTTCACTTCACATGGAAATTGGACTTTAAATTTATCTATACAACATCTACCATGAGTACAGACAGCTTCAATAACGAGTTGAGAATAATTGAAGGCACCCATGCAGGAAACAAAATATGAAGATATGATAGATAAAATAAATGCATCCAGATTATAAAGCAATTAAACTGAGTGCTTAAATTTATATTGCGATTGGTATGGCAATTTGCATTAGACATCCGGTTTGTAGAAACTGGGATTTGCAAAAGGGTTATGAAAAAATGATGTACATTCCCAAGTAACAAATAAAATAGTCGAGCTTTAAAATGTATATTCAAATAGTAGCTGTATGTATACACTTTTCTATTCACAACTATCCAACATTGCTTTCAACTGACTTGTGCAAGAATCTGCACACAATTACATATTTTTAATAAAGGTGTTTTAACATCATCATTATTTTATTCCATTCACAGGCAACTATTTCAATTCAAAAGCAAACAAAAATTCAGCAACAATTTTTTGGTGACCAGTCAGCGGACTTGTGTTCACATATTGCTTTTCTTTTTTTAAAGAAAGCAACTTGTTTATCTTTTCCTTTGCCCACTTTGATTCTTTGATCTTGTTCATATAACATATCCATAAGAAGTTGTAAGATTAGACGTTTGTTTCATCTTTCCTAGTAACGAAAACTAATACATTCAAGGTGATGACAATAACAGGTGGATTGACATGCTATTTACATATACTGTTTAACAAGTTATTTAATCAATTTTTGAGTGACGGATTTGAATTTGCAATTCTACTATAGCTATAACAGCTTGTATGCACAATTTGCATGGAATCATGCACTTCCGTCCGTGTTTATAGATGGTTTTCCTCTATAATATTGTTTTCCTCTATAATAACTACCGTTAAACAATTGTGTTTGTTGAATTAAACATTTAAGAATTTTCTTTTGGCGCCAGTTTTATTTTGAAAGAGTCCGTTATAATAAACAAATAAGGATATTTGGTATAATGGTAACAAATGAGCCGCCTAACTACCAAAGACAAAAGGACAAGGGTGTTAACTACTACACTTCATTGTTTTGGCTTCAACAATAGTTTTGTTAAGTTATAAGACGCCTGATAATAAAATGTGAAACAATTCAGAAGAGAAAATCCACGACGCTTAAAGCATTGAACAATCGAACCATGACAAACGACATGTATGTGATAACGGCAACCACTCGGCCATAGACTCCTATCCTGTATCCGCTCAACCCAGTTGGTGACTGACTTTATTGAGTAAAATCCCTGCCAATCCAGTCCCATCAAATATCAAATGGTCAGCCTCTTACTAATTTAGCTAAAACAAGGCAACATGCAGATAAGACATAAAAAACAATAATAAAAGTTTATTGATAATCTGCTTTAACTTTAACTGGTTTGTAGTGTGAATTTATCATTGCTACCTAATGATATGAATTGAAAATATATTTCAAAGCTTTTCACGTTAAATAAACATGGACATAAAACTTATATTGATTATATGTACTTTTTCAAAACATAGAGTTCAAAGTTTGAGTTTTAATTTCCGACTTCACCATGTTTACATGAAGAGAGGTTTCCGTCCGGGAATCAGCTGTTAAGGGTGAATTGAAGTAAAATAAATTTTATTAAATTTATCAAGCAAAACATTATTTTGAAATTCATGTACATATACGAGTTTTATACTACAGGGTTTTAACTATAAGCGTACATTTGAAAGTTTCTCTCGAGAGGAGAGGCTTCGCTCGTTGCTTGTGCGTATCAATTGATATACAATAATGTGGATACTTATTTGTTATTATCAATTGTCTGAAGAATTCATATACAGGTTTTAGACTGGGTTTTCAGTTTTGATGAAAGTATAAGATATCGTATAATTCATTAAAGATATCGTTAAAAATATAAAAGATATCTTATATAGTTTATAATATATATTTAAGATATTATAAAGTTTATAAAATATAAAAGATATCTTATAAAGTTTATAAGATATATATATATATATAAGATATCTTCTATTGTTTATAAGATATCTTATATAGTTTATAAGATATCTCATATAGTTTATAACATATCTTATATAATTTTTAAGATATCTTATAAAAATTTATATGAGATATTTAATCAATTAAATGATATATTCAATAAACTATGGAAGATATCTTATGAACTACATCCGATATCTTATAAACTATCTAAGATATCTTATAAACTATATAATAAATCTTATAAACTATATAAGATATCGTATAAACTATATAAGATATTTATATAATATAGAAGATATTTCATATAATATGTAAGATATCTCAAAATATATAAGATACCTGATATAATCTACTTTTTATAAGATGTCTTACAAACTTCAAAAGATAGCTTATAAACTTTATAAGATATATTATATACTTAATAAGATGTCCCTAAAGTTTATAAGATATCTTATAAATATTAATTATATAAGATATCTTATATACTTTATAAGATATCTCATATATATTTAATAAGATATCTCATATATTTCATAAGATATCTCATATAATTTTAAGATATCTTATAACGAAAATTATATATATCTTATCAGCCATATGATATATTTTATAAGAAATTGAAAACAATACGTTTAATAAGTTCATGCGTCCGAAGCGCTTTTCTGGATTTACCTTCATCAGGAACGCTCAAAGCCAAACAAACTATATTAGATATCTTATAAACTATATTAGATATCTTATAAACTATATTAGATATCTTATAAACTATATCTGATATCTTAGTAGCAATATAAGATATCTTATAAGCTAGCTATATAACATTGATTCCTTTTACATGTGGTGGTTTGAGGTGCATTTGATTCAGTATGGTTCAGACTTGAGTCGAGTAAAGTTCAGACTCGTATGTTAATTCTTTGTACAGAAACGAATGAAAACATTTAATTTTTAGACTTCCGATTTTCACATTTCCGCGTATTCAAAAGATTTTCAAATAATTATTCTCAATAAGTGAGAAAAAAAAAATCATATCACAGTGAGCACAAAAGATCAAGCTGTTCCTTTACAATTGTCATATACATATTTACCTTTCGACGCTGTTAGAAAAACGTCTTGAAGACAGAAAAGGTATCCTTTCGATTAATACAACACATGTTTTCATGTTTATTTATGTACAGGAAGTATTTCAAGTTGAGCAGTGAAAACGAGACAATTATGAATACGTCATAAGTTTTACTCGGAGAACCCCAAAGATCTTAAGAATCACAATTCGCCATCATTCACACTTCGCTATCAACGAGATTTTAGTAGATTTCGTAGTATGTACACATGCATAGCGCTTGGCACTCTTCAAACATAATAGATTGGTCGTGACTGTATACATGTATTAAGGGTGGTAGTCATGTATAGATATATTGAGGGGGGTCGATACGGTTTTACAATGTATATAGTCATGTATAGATGTATTAAGGGAGTTGATACGGTTTTACAATGCATAGTCATGTATACATGTATTAAGGGGGATCGATACGGTTTACAATGTATTGTCATGTATAGAAGTATTAAGGGGGGTCGATACGGTTTTACAATGTATAGTCATGTATAGATATATTGAGGGGGTCGATCCTGTTTTACAATGTATAGTCATGTATAGATGTATTAAGGGGGGTCGATACGGTTTCACAATATATTGTCATGTATACATGTATTAAGGGGGATCTATACGGTTTACAATGTATAGTCATGTATAGATGTATTAAGGGTGGTCGATACGGATTTACAATGTATTGTCAGGTATACATGTATTAAGGGGGATCTATACGGTTTACAATGTATAGTCATGTATAGATGTATTAAGGGGGGTCAGTACGGTTTTACAATGTATAGTCATGTATAGATATATTGAGGGGGTCGATACGGTTTTACAATGTATAGTCATGTATAGATGTATTAAGGGGGGTCGATACGGTTTTACATTTATATATTATCATGTATAGGTGTATTAAGGGTGGTCGATACGGTTTTACAATGTATATAGTCATGTATAGATGTATTAAGGAGTTGATACGGTTTTACAATGTATAGTCATGTATAGATATATTGAGGGGGGTCGATACGGTTTTATAATATATTGTCATGTATAGATGTATTAAGGGTGGTCGATACGGATTTACAATGTATTGTCATGTATACATGTATTAAGGGGGGTCGATACGGTTTACAATGTATTGTCATGTATAGAAGTATTAAGGGGGGTCGATATGGATTTACAATGTATTGTCATGTATACATGTATTAAGGGTGGTCGATACGGATTTACAATGTATTGTCATGTATACATGTATTAAGGGGTGTCGATACGGTTAACTATGTATTGTCATGTATACATGTATTAAGGGGGGTCGATACGGTTTACAATGTATTGTCATGTATAGAAGTATTAAGGGGGGTCGATACGGATTTACAATGTATTGTCATGTATACATGTATTAAGGGGGGTCGATACGGTTTACAATGTATAGTCATGTATAGATGTATTAAGGGGGGTCGATACGGATATACAATGTATTGTCATGTATACATGTATTAAGGGGGTCGATACGGTTTTACAATGTATAATCATGTATAGATGTATTAAGGGGGGTCGATACGGATTTACAATGTATTGTCATGTATACATGTATTAAGGGGGGTCGATACGGCTAACAATGTATTGTCATGATACATGTATTAAGGAGGGTCGATACGGTTTACAATGTATTGTCATGTATACATGTATTAAGGGGGTCGATACGGTTTACAATGTTTTGTAATTTTTGTAATTTCAAGATATGTAGGGCTAGGCGAGATAAAAAATCATAAAATAAAACATCAACGTATTTTGTATTTATGCAATTGTATGTGGATACTAGTAACACATGTTCCCAACTTTTGTCAAAGGTAAATATTCATAGTGTTTTTCAGTAGTTACAAGTACCGACAAAATGAGTACAGTTTTTTTAAGTTAGAGTCGCCTACCTATTTACTAAGAAAATAGATGTGAAATACAAGAGATGTAGGAGTGTATATAATGTGCGAATCCTGAAATACCATTTTTACTGTATTCCGTTATGAAGTTCTAATGTCATGAATGTGGAATGATAAATAAACAGACGACAATTCATGATTTTTTATTAAAATAAGAAATAATATATAATATGTACTGTTTTTATAAATTCATGATATAGGTAAGAGATGCGGACAGGTTTTCATCGCACCTACAGCCATCCAGGTGTAAAATTGATACACAAATAGATAAATATTAAACATATTTCACGAACAGAGCGTGCAAGAGATTTAAACGCAGCAGTTAAGTTTCATTTGCGGAAAGTGTACTTTAAACATAATTATTAATGTTGTATAACTTAAAACAGGTTTTGTAATTCAGCTTGTTGATATTGAATTAAATTCCACTATTCTCATAATTCTGCTTTCGTTCTGCGGTTCATATTTACTGTCGATTAATGATACTTAACCTTCATTTTCACTGTAGGGACTATTTATTTCTATTGTATATGCGGTGCATTTTCACAGAAGGAAATTAATTAATTTTCATCATATAAAGTCTTAATTCAGCCTACTCTCTAACAAAATTTATGAAATCAGAAGTATTGATTATGTATGCATACTTTGTGAGTGAAAGTCTGAGGTAATATAATAAAATAAATATATCAATTAATTCCGTTAATATAGCATTTCTCTTATGGTTGTGTCCTGTTATCTATTTCTTGCATGTATAGATTTTTCGAGAAAGGCTCGTTTATTATTACATTGAAATTAATTAACTCAAGTTGATATCAAGCCAAATCCAATTCTCACTCGTTATGAAACCTATAATTATTGCTTAAATAGTCAATTCTAATTTGTCCAGATCTATATGTAGGATAAAATGTATCCATTCCTATGACACACCATCATTGAATACATATATCTCGGACAGTTAAGCCGATCCGTGTCATTGAAAAAGCAAACTTTACGGTTTCTGTCTAAATCTACATCACATACTAATGAAACGTCATTAATGAATGCATCTTAGATAAAAAAAAGCGTTCACAAAACGATCTTTAAGTTGGTCTTTATCCGTATTAGGGCTGATTTGCTCATATAATTTAATAATTCATTATACACATAGGGCATTTCAATGTATATTAATCACAAAGGGGAAAAATAAAAACAATTTTAAACATTGTTATTGATTAGTTATGACTTTAAATACATAAAACACATCAAATACCAAAACAACAGGAGGTATCGAGAGCAAGTTGTATGAAGAGGAATAACTCTTGTTTTATTCATCTAAACAAAAATCACTGTATATCTACATGTAACATATATAATTATGCTAACCATAGTCATGAATATTAAGTAACAGGTAATATATATATTTCTAATGAGGTTCTCTCCTCATTTCAAAGTTTTTTTTTAATTAATTACACCTTATAGGTATAAAGAATGTGGGATTTTGATTGGTTGGTATCCAGTGTATTTTTCGCATATTCTCACCTTTTTTCCTCATTTCAAACGAATTTGCCTGTTTTTCACCACTGCCGGTGAATATCCCTCAAATTACAAAAGTGGAAAAAGACGTCATTACAAATGAACGATTTAATGATGGAATGACAACGACGTTTACACATAGATACCATGACGTTACATAAAGACAGGGCTAACGCGTATTAAAATAAAATCCCCGCGGTACTATGATAGTCTCTGCTTATTCTCAAAATTATGCATAAACATGTTATTGGATTACAGCTTACTAGTAAAAAAAAAGATTTCCCTTCACCTGTACAGAGAGTTTCAATCAAAATTTATTCGGTGTAATTAAACAGATATAACATGTTATGGTGGGGTATTTGCGAAAAATGCCAGTCTTGGGACCAAATTTCACAGTCCCTTGACTGGTATTTTTCGCAAATACCCCTCCATAACATGCATGATATGTCTGTTCAAAATACTAGCAGACACAACAGTATATTATCTTCATTAGTCATCATCCAAATGAATAAATTCTAAAGGTTTATATTTGAACAAATTGGAGTACATTTGGAACATGTGGAAAATATTGTCCTAGAATGATTTAATGTATATCAAAATGAGGGCATGTAAACATTAAACACTGTTATTAGATCTTTGAATATTGTTTCTATTGGTAAAAATATTGATGTTGTTATCAGTAAATTTAAACCATACTAAATAGTATTGTTATACACATATACATATTATATTTTAGCACCCCATTATTCTCTATTCTTTATTTTTTTGTCCATATTTCTCTATTCTTTATTTTTTTGCCCATCATTCTTTACTCTTTAAACCCCATCCCCACCCTCCTATATAGCCTAAACAAGTTAGACAAGAACTGGAACTGGGAGAAGCAGCATACACACGGACGATTCAAAAGAAAGAGAAACTCTACAATCTATTCTGTAAACCCCATCCACACCCTCCTATATAGCCTAGGCAAGTTAGACAAGAACCGGTACTGAGAGAAGTAGCATACACTTGGACGATTCAAAAGAGACAGAAACACTACAAACTATTCTGTAAACCCCGTCCCCACCCTCCTATATAGCCTAGGCAAGTTAGACAAGAAGCGGTACTGAGAGAAGCAGCATACACACGGACGATTCAAAAGAGACAGAAACACTACAATCTATTCTGTAAACCCCGTCCCCACCCTCCTATATAGTCTAGGCAAGTTAGACAAGAAGCGGTAATGGGAGAAGCAGCATACACACGGACGACTAAAAAGAAACAGAAACACTACAATCTATTCTGTAAACCCTGTCCCCACCCTCCTATATAGCCTAGGCAAGTAAGACAAGAAACGGTAATGGGAGAAGCAGTATACACACGGACGATTAAAAAGAGACAGAAACACTACAATATATTCTGTAAACCCCGTCCCCACCCTCCTATATAGCCTAGGCAAGTAAGACAAGAACCGGTACTGGTAGAAGCAGCATACACACGGACGATTTAAAAGAGACGGAAACACTACAATCTATTCTGTAAACCCCGTCCCCGACCTCCTATATAGCCTAGGCAAGTTAGACAAGAACCGGTAATGGGAGAAGCAGCATACACACGGACGATTCAAAAGAAACAGAAACACTACAATCTAGTATGTAAACCCCGTCCCCACCCTCCTATATAGTCTAGGCAGGTTAGACAAGAACCGGTACTGGTAGAAGCAGCATACATACGGACGATTTAAAAGAGACAGAAACACTACAATCTATTATGTATTTTTGTGATTTTACTTTTTATGTAAACCCCGTCCCCACCCTCCTATATAGCCTAGGCAAGTAAGACAAGAACCGGTACTGGTAGAAGCAGCATACACACGGACGATTTAAAAGAAACAGAAAAACGAAAAGCATTACAATGTTAACTATTGGAATTAGGGCAAAACTAATATTCTCCACCGTATTCAACAGCAATCACCACCTCCTCCCCCCTAACTATTGCAACATTATCAAGTAGATTTAGTGTAGAAAGTATTCGAAATCAAGATTGAAATGGAAAAAAAAATGATTTTCCGTTTAAAAGGAAATATATATGGTTCTCTATTGTCGGTTGATTTCTGTAAATGCCAATTAGGGTGTTTTTAATTACTGGATAAGAAATTGTGTTCTTAATGAATAGAATTACGCATTTAAATGAAATTCAAAGTTCTATGACTGAAATAATACTTCATAACAGTCATTCGTCACCATTTGTTATAAAAGAAACACGTGTACAAATGAACCCGTGAGTAAAACTTAAGTCATCTTTTATTTCAAGAAAAGAACCAACCTCATGATGTTGACAACCAGCAGAAATTTAAAACTTGTTCTTTCTCATTCTCTCTTAGTCTTATCCAATCCAAAGATGCCCGTGGGAGATAGCCTTAATTCAAAACGTTAACAGTCGATTTTTACAAACGAACAGTGACACGTCGTCTATATATACTAATTTTTGGATTTTTTTTTCTGTGTCGTTAAGTTGCTGTCATATCAATGTTTACCACACATCTTCTTTTGTAATCGAATACTACAAGAATGTTTAAGCAGTTCAAATAAGTGCATGAACGTAAAATAATCTATCTTTATTGTTGCGTTAAAAAGGTTCTCGATATAATTTACTCTTAAGGAGTGAAATAAACCCCAAAAAATGCGATTAATTGGCTCATAAAAAAGTAAGAAGAAAAGTGCAAGATGAAAGGAAAAGGGTAGGGCTCAGCTAAATTTCGTTTAAAAACTGATGTACAAAATGTTGTTCTAAACTCCGACTCTGAGTGCAAGTTTTATATGAGCGTTTACCGGCTGACTTGGCATCTTTCCCGACGTTGAAGTTAGCCATGATGTTCTTCAAAATTGCCTAGAGGAACCTCCATGTTCTTTCAAAGCGGCGATGACTTCCAGGCCTCGTTTTTTTATAACAAACGAATGCAGACTTCGACGAAGACACCATTAAACATTATTAGTCCAATATATAGACTTCATGCTTTTATTTTACTGTGTCGTTGGGATACTGTCACATTAATGTTTACCGCACGTCTCCTTTTCTGTTCGAATCCTACAATGTCGTTAACAAACCTTGAAAATGTTAAGTATTTGCTATCAAAGAAGTAAACCATTTTTACCTTCTGTACAACCGTCCGTCCATGTTATAGATAGTTCATATCTTTTGGATAATTTTGCGGTGTTTCGTAAATTATACTATAGCTTTTGTTGAAACCCCCGGCAATAACCTCAGACACTAACGGTCCAACATTATTGTTATTACTTAAGCAACCTCGTCAAAGTCTAGATGTTAGCAGTGTATAACAAATCGGGTGCGGATCCAGGATTTGGATTTACATCTAGCATGTAATCTTATAAAAAAAAGTCTATGCATTCACCATTTCTGAAGCTCCTTAAAAGGGGCATGTCCCCTGCACCATCCCCCTGGGAAAAAAACGCCTCGGTAAATTTAAACCTAGTCAAGTAGCTGTACAGTGGAGCCTATTGGAATACAACACAAATATACATCTCAATAACCGAAATTCAACTTAAATATAAATCTTAATATATTTATATATTCTTTAAACTTTATTTGTTTGTTTGTTTGTTCTGGGAGAGTATTTTTGTTCATTTAAAAATATAGGACAACAGAGCTGGTGTACGTGGGTTCGATTCCCACCCTAGGCATTCATTTATATCGGCTGGTGCAAAGCGGGCAGTTTAGCTTAGTGGCCCTGCACTGACTGTTGTTCCTATGTAAACAAATATCAGGCGGCCGCGGCCATATACAACACAACCATGGTATAATTGTGAAAAATATACCATCTATAGCTATGGTATAATTTTCGGTCATTGAGATTTATACTCGCGTTGCATTCCCATAGGTTCCAATATACAGCTATAGGTTAACATTGTGTTAGTTTATAACGTTAGTGACGTAACTGCATTATTTTGGGTTTATTGATCTCGCGAGCTTTGGCAACAGATACAAGACATATCAAAGTTGAATCACACACAAAAAAAAACAGTGCAAAAAAAAAAAAGACTACTACAGCTTTACTTTGGATATATTCAAGCTATTTGCTCATTTTCTTGTTGCAATCGTTTTCTTTCGTTATAACCAATTCACAGAGTCTAGCAATTTGTCTTTTATTCAATGTTGTTTGGTTTTCTTTATTTCTTTATGCCAGAAGGCTCTGGAATGAGCATTTCCCCCTCCTTTTATTTTTGTTGTCAACCTCTTTTTGTATACTATCCATAAACGATACGCTTAGAATTTGACAGAAAACGTGTGGCGGTACTGAATACAGAATAACGTGTTTTTTTACTCAGAGGTATTGAAAAAATATGCAACAGGATCTGAATGGTGTTTGTTATTCTATTTTCATTTCTCCTGTCAGGTTTCGTAAATTTCCTATGTATTCAATATAACCTTCTACTGATTTAATTCTATTTCGTCCTAACCAGGTGCACATTAATGCCGTAATTGTTTATTTTTTACACATTATGACTTGGATGGAGAGTTGTCTCATTGGCACTCATACCACATCTTCTTATTTCTATTGTACATTAGGTCCAAATCAAAACACCAAAAACACAGCAATCCCCGAAGACCCAAGCATTGAATCTAAAATCAAAAAGATTTTAAGATCTTGTTGTTTTTCTTTTTCAGCTTGTTTTTGCCATTTAAATAATAAAGGCTAATGAAAATATTTCTTTATAATTTGTTTACGATGGAAGCGCTTTTCTGGATTTACCTTCATCAAAGCACAAATTATCCATTTATTGTGAGGCCATGTTTTTTTTAAAGGGGCACTAGCTGTCAAATTCATGTTTATCGATTTGACTTAAATTCTCATATTTGATTTATAACATACTAAAACGTATATTCAAATTACAATAAGTCTGAAATAAACAATTAACACTGCATGTACTCGCTAATATATATCAGAATTTCGTGTGTATTCTAGTCTAGACGCCATCTAATTAACTTTCGAGATGACCACCGGAGACTGCCGATTGTCATATAACCCGATATAAACATAAACATAAATATAAATAAAAGCGACCTCGTGCAATTAAATTTTTCTAGGTCTGTTTGATTTCATGTTAAAGGTTAAATAAAAAGATAAACATCGTTTTTACCTGTATAAAAATGATTTTTTTGTGGATCGAATCAGTCAACGAAATGGTTAACCTTTTTTCACTTTCAATGTTGACATTCTTTTGCTTTTAATGGCTCACCACGATTTATACATGCGTAACCAATCTTTAGCTATTGGGTTAAATTGAAGGTCACATGAATACAAATTCAATGAGGTCGAATTATTCACTTGCAAGTGAATAATTCACCAGCAATGTTTCTTTGCTTATTTTGACAAAATTGAACCAAATTGGTTGCTAAAAACGAATTATTATTTCATCATTTCACTTATATTAATGATTGAACCAAATAAAATCATATTCTATTTTTTATAGCTCGTAGCTAGTGCCCCTTTAATGAATCGTTTGATTATAAATTTAGAGGAAATAATTTATTGAAGAATGGAATTTAAAAAAATATATGTAACGAGATCTGAATGATTTAACTTTATTTCGTCCTAACCGAGTGCACAATTAGTGTTGACATCCCATATGTTTAAGCCTTTGTTAACTTTCTCCTTATTCCGATCTTGCTGTCCTGTGTAGACTGTGCATATACGATTACAGTGCTGGCAATTTATTTTTTGATAAGCTTCCAAAACCATATTTGACTTCTTCTGTACAGTCCGATAAATTTCAGAATCTGTTTACACTTGGAACAAAGGGAAAGTGTTGTTCGTGTTCGGCAAAATAATCAAGTTCTCCTTTTTCTTTCCATACCTGACAAAATGAAAAACGGAGTTTTTTCGGCGACCATTTTAAAACAAAGAGGTTTCCTAACGGTACTACATTAATAGTGATACAAATCCCGTAATTTCACATATTATCCTAGTTTTCTATAATATGGATTTCTACTTTCAAAACAAAATTTTATCGGGAAGCAGTGTGCATCATAATTCAGAATTTATTACGAAAAAAAATCAAACCCAGAACAAAAATTCTCAGTCTGTTATGCATAATAACAGATATAGATAAATCGTACAAATGCTTACTTGTCAATAAAATAGAACATTTAAAAAGTATATATTTAAATGTAAAGAATGAGCAGAAGAATGAGAGGAAGACGACGAAGCAATCAATGTCAAAAATAACGTATTTGCAGCATATCTCTCGGCACTCTGCATCTATGCAAAGTTACAATAAAAAATATTAAACAAAAATATACGGTTATATCATTATTTTATCAGTTCGCGATACAAGTACAGGATAGGGCCTATAGGGAGGGCGATACAAGTACAGGATAAGGCCTATAGGGAGGGCGATACAAGTACAGGATAAGGCCTATAGGAAGGGCGATACAAGTACAGGATAGGGCCTATAGGGAGGGCGATACAAGTACAGGATAGGGCCTATAGGGAGGGCGATATAAGTACAGGATAGGGCCTATAGGGAGGGCGATACAAGTACAGGATAGGGCCTATAGGGAGGGCGATACAAGTACAGGATAGGGCCTATAGGGAGAGCGATACAAGTACAGGATGGGTCCTATAGGGAGGGCGATACAAGTACATGATAGGGCCTATATAGAGGGCGATACAAGTACAGAATAGGGCCTATAGCGAGGGCCTATAGGGAGGGCCTACATGTCTTTTGTCGTCAACCTCCAGAAACACGTGTGATGTGTGCCCTAAGCATTTAAACATTTGTTATTTTGGCCAGTCGACTTTTCCGTAGCTGAACCATTAAAAAAATAAATGTGTGCCTCTATCCATCATATCAATATTTTCCTGGTCCAGTCCAAATTATCCGTAGTTGGACTATTAAAAGGAGAAATTTGTGCCACTATCCAGAATGTCAATATTTTCCTAGTCCAGTCCAAATAATCCGTAGGGTGACTATAACAAAGAGAAACTTGTGCCCCTATCCAGCATGTCAATATTTTCCTGGTCCAGTCCAAATAATCCGTAGTTGGACCACTTCAAGGAGAAACTTGTGCCCCTATCCATCATATTAATATTTTCCTAGTCCAATCAAAATTATCCGTAGTTGGACCATTATAAGGAGAAACTTGTGCCCCTATCCAGCATGTCAACATTTTCCTGGTCCAGTCCAAAATATCCGTTGTTGGACCATCACAAGGTGAAACTTATGCCCCTATCCAGCATGTCAATATTTTCCTGGTCCAGTCCAAATTATCCGTAGTTGGACTATTACAAGGACAAACTTGTGCCCCTATCCAGCATGTCAACATCTTCCTGGTCCAGTCCAAATTATCCGTCGTTGGACTATTACAAGGAGAAACTTGTGCCCCTATCCAGCATGTCAACATTTTCCTGTTCCAGTCCAAATTATCCGTAGTTGGATCATTACAAGGAGAAACTTGTGCCCCTATCCAGCATGTCAACATTTTCCTGGTCCAGTCCAAATTAATCCTAGTTGGACTATTACAAGGAGAAACTTATGCCCCTATCCAGCATGTCAACATTTTACTGGTCCAGTCCATAGTATCCGTAGGGTGATTAATACAAGGAGAAACTTGTGCCCCTATCCAGCATGTCAATATTATCCTGGTCCAGTCCAAATAATCCGTAGTTGGACCACTTCAAGGAGAAACTTGTGCCCCTATCCATCATATTAATATTTTCCTAGTCCAATCAAAATTATCCGTAGTTGGACCATTATAAGGAGAAACTTGTGCCCCTATCCAGCATGTCAACATTTTCCTGGTCCAGTCCAAATTATCCGTAGTTGGACTATTACAAGGAGAAACTTGTGCCCCTATCCAGCATGTCAACATCTTCCTGGTCCAGTCCAAATTATCCGTCGTTGGACTATTACAAGGAGAAACTTGTGCCCCTATCCAGCATGTCAACATTTTCCTGTTCCAGTCCAAATTATCCGTAGTTGGATCATTACAAGGAGAAACTTGTGCCCCTATCCAGCATGTCAACATTTTCCTGGTCCAGTCCAAATAATTCGTAGTTGGACCATTACAAGGAGAAACTTGTGCCCCTATCCAGCATGTCAACATTTTCCTGGTCCAGTCCAAATTAATCGTAGTTGGACTATTACAAGGAGAAACTTATGCCCCTATCCAGCATGTCAACATTTTCCTGGTCCAGTCCATAGTATCCGTAGGGTGACTAATACAAGGAGAAACTTGTGCCCCTATCCAGCATGTCAATATTATCCTGGTCCAGTCCAAATAATTCGTAGTTGGACCATTACAAAGAGAAATTTATGCCCTATCCAGCATGTCAACATTTTCCTGGTCCAGTCCAAATTAATCGTAGTTGGACTATTACAAGGAGAAACTTATGCCCCTATCCAGCATGTCAACATTTTCCTGGTCCAGTCCATAGTATCCGTAGGGTGACTAATACAAGGAGAAACTTGTGCCCCTATCCAGCATGTCAATATTATCCTGGTCCACTCCAAATAATTCGTAGTTGGACAATTACAAGGAGAAATTTGTGCCCTATCCAGCATGTCAACATTTTCCTGGTCCAGTCCAAATTAATCCTAGTTGGACTATTACAAGGAGAAACTTATGCCCCTATCCAGC
This sequence comes from Mytilus coruscus, assembly GCA_017311375.1. Classification (NCBI taxonomy): domain Eukaryota; kingdom Metazoa; phylum Mollusca; class Bivalvia; order Mytilida; family Mytilidae; genus Mytilus; species Mytilus coruscus. The sequence continues at coordinate 9,420,814 of CM029606.1, forward strand.
ATGTCAACATTTTACTGGTCCAGTCCATAGTATCCGTAGGGTGATTAATACAAGGAGAAACTTGTGCCCCTATCCAGCATGTCAATATTATCCTGGTCCAGTCCAAATTAATCGTAGTTGGACAATTACAAGGAGAAATTTGTGCCCTATCCAGCATGTCAACATTTTCCTGGTCCAGTCCAAATTAATCGTAGTTGGACTATTACAAGGAGAAATTTGTGCCCTATCCAGCATGTCAACATTTTCCTGGTCCAGTCCAAATTAATCGTAGTTGGACTATTACAAGGAGAAACTTGTGCCCCTATCCAGCATGTCAACATTTTCCTGGTCCAGTCCAAATTAATCGTAGTTGGACTATTACAAGGAGAAATTTGTGCCCTATCCAGCATGTCAACATTTTCCTGGTACAGTCCATAGTATCCGTAGTTGGACCATTACAAGGAGAAACTTGTGCCCCTATATAGCATGTCAACATTTTCCTGGTCCAGTCCAAATTAATCGTAGTTAGACTATTGCAAGGAGAAATTTGTGCCCTATCCAGCATGTCAACATTTTCCTGGTCCAGTCCAAATTAATCGTAGTTGGACCATTACAAGAAGAAATGTGTGCCCTTTCCAGCATGTCAACATTTTCCTGGTCCTGTCCAAAATATCCGTTGTTAGACCATTACAAGGTGAAACTTATGCCCTATCCAGCATGTCAACATTTTCCTGGTCCAGTCCGTAGTATCCGTAGGGTGACTAATACAAGGAGAAACTTGTGCCCCTATCCAGCATGTCAATATTATCCTGGTCCAGTCCAAATAATTCGTAGTTGGACCATTACAAGGAGAAATTTGTGCCCTTTCCAGCATGTCAACATTTTCCTGGTCCAGTCCAAATTAATCGTAGTTGGACTATTACAAGGAGAAACTTATGCCCCTATCCAGCATGTCAACATCTTCCTGGTCCAGTCCATAGTATCCGTAGGGTGACTAATACAAGGAGAATCTTGTGCCCTTATCCAGCATGTTAATATTGTCCTAGTCCAGTCCAAATTAATCGTAGTTGGACAATTACAAGGAGAAATTTGTGCCCTATCCAGCATGTCAACATTTTCCTGGTCCAGTCCAAATTAATCGAAGTTAGACTATTACAAGGAGAAACCTGTGCCCTTATCCAGCATGTCAAAATTTTCCTGGTCCAGTCCAAATTAATCGTAGTTGGACTATTACAAGGAGAAACTTATGCCCGTATCCAGCATGTCAACATTTTCCTGGTCCAGTCCGTATTATCCGTAGTTGGACCATTACAAGGAGAAACTTGTGCCCCTATCCAGCATGTCAACATTTTCCTGGTCCAGTCCAAATTATCCGTAGTTGGACCTTTACAAGGAGAAACTTGTGCCCTATCCAGCATGTCAACATTTTCCTGGTCCAGTTTACATTATCCGTAGTCGGACCATTACAAGGAGAAACTTGTGCCCTATCCAGCATGTCAACATTTTCCTGGTCCAGTCCAAATTGATCGTAGTTAGACTATTACAAGGAGAAATTTATGCCCCTATCCAGCATGTCAACATTTTCCTGGTCCAGTCCATAGTATCCGTAGTTGGACCATGACAAGGAGAAACTTGTGCCCTATATAGCATGTCAACATTTTCCTGGTCCATTCCAAATTAATCCTAGTTGGAATATTACAAGGAGAAACTTATGCCCCTATCCAGCATGTCAACATTTTACTGGTCCAGTCCATAGTATCCGTAGGGTGATTAATACAAGGAGAAACTTGTGCCCCTATCCAGCATGTCAATATTATCCTGGTCCACTCCAAATAATTCGTAGTTGGACAATTACAAGGAGAAATTTGTGCCCTATCCAGCATGTCAACATTTTCCTGGTCCATTCCAAATTAATCGTAGTTGGACTATTACAAGGAGAAATTTGTGCCCTATCCAGCATGTCAACATTATCCTGGTCCATTCCAAATTAATCGTAGTTAGACCATTACAAGGAGAAACTTATGCCCCTATCCAGCATGTCAACATTTTCCTGGTCCAGTCCAAATTAATCGTAGTTGGACTATTACAAGGAGAAATTTGTGCCCTATCCAGTATGTCAAAATTTTCCTGGTCCAGTCCATAGTATCCGTAGTTGGACCATTACAAGGAGAAACTTGTGCCCCTATATAGCATGTCAACATTTTCCTGGTCCAGTCCAAATTAATCGTAGTTAGACTATTGCAAGGAGAAACTTATGCCCCTATCCAGCATGTCAACATTTTCCTGGTCCAGTCCAAATTAATCGTAGTTGGACCATTACAAGAAGAAATGTGTGCCCTTTCCAGCATGTCAACATTTTCCTGGTCCTGTCCAAAATATCCGTTGTTAGACCATTACAAGGTGAAACTTATGCCCCTATCCAGCATGTCAACATTTTCCTGGTCCAGTCCGTAGTATCCGTAGGGTGACTAATACAAGGAGAAACTTGTGCCCCTATCCAGCATGTCAATATTATCCTGGTCCAGTCCAAATAATTCGTAGTTGGACCATTACAAGGAGAAATTTGTGCCCTTTCCAGCTTGTCAACATTTTCCTGGTCCAGTCCAAATTAATCGTAGTTGGACTATTACAAGGAGAAACTTATGCCCCTATCCAGGATGTCAACATTTTCCTGGTCCAGTCCATAGTATCCGTAGGGTGACTAATACAAGGAGAAACTTGTGCCCTTATCCAGCATGTTAATATTGTCCTAGTCCAGTCCAAATTAATCGTAGTTGGACAATTACAAGGAGAAATTTGTGCCCTATCCAGCATGTCAACATTTTCCTGGTCCAGTCCAAATTAATCGAAGTTAGACTATTACAAGGAGAAACTTGTGCCCTTATCCAGCATGTCAAAATTTTCCTGGTCCAGTCCAAATTAATCGTAGTTGGACTATTACAAGGAAAAACTTATGCCCGTATCCAGCATGTCAACATTTTCCTGGTCCAGTCCGTATTATCCGTAGTTGGACCATTACAAAAAGAGAAACTTGTGCCCTTATCCAGCATGTCAACATTTTCCTGGTCCAGTCCAAATTATCCGTAGTTGGACCTTTACAAGGAGAAACTTGTGCCCCTATCCAGCATGTCAACATTTTCTTGGTCCAGTTTACATTATCCGTAGTCGGACCATTACAAGGAGAAACTTGTGCCCCTATCCAGCATGTCAACATTTTCCTGGTCCAGTCCAAATTGATCGTAGTTAGACTATTACAAGGAGAAATTTATGCCCCTATCCAGCATGTCAACATTTTCCTGGTCCAGTCCATAGTATCCGTAGTTGGACCATGACAAGGAGAAACTTGTGCCCCTATATAGCATGTCAACATTTTCCTGGTCCAGTCCAAATTAATCGTAGTTTGACTATTGCAAGGAGAAACTAATGCCCTTATCCAGCATGTCAACATTTTCCTTGGCCAGTTCAAGTTGTCCGTTCTTCATCCTTGTACAACCACTCTACATTCCTAACTGTTAGATTTATTTGAAATCAATTTTGTTAACTGAGTATTTATGAAATATTTGTCACTGGACGTGAAGCAAACAATCGATCAATTAATCAAGATATTTTCAAAGTATGTACATGTTTTAAGGTGTATAGGGAGTATTACCAAATCCTGCTCCACATGTGCCATGAATATCCTAGCCTGATTTTATGGAAATGAATATTCTAACCTGGTCCGATTTGAAAATAAAGAGAGTAGAAATAAATATCTTAGCCTGTTCTGATTTGAAAATAAAGGTGGTAGGAATGCATATCCTAGCCTGATATCATCAGAAAATAAAGGGGGGAATTGAAATGCATATTCTAGCTTGGTATCATCTGAAAATAAAGTAGGTTGGGGTTGGAAATGAATATCCTACACTGGTATTATCTGAAAAACAATGGTTTAGGGGATTCAAGCATGGAAGCATCTGAAAATTGAAGAAAAATAAAGGATATTGCAAGAGATATGATATGACGTAAATATTCTGCTTTCACTTTGTGCAAACATTATTGTGTAAAAAAATTGAAAATAAATATTCGCGCGGTTTTGTCGAGTGAAATTATAAGCCAGTATAGCAACATGCTAAAATAACTCCGTCTGCATTCACACAAACAATGGAATCAACCGCTTGATTTGTGATTGTGTTAAACGTCAAGTGGCAAATATTACATACATATCCGGACACTTATATGTTAATAAAATATGAATAGACTGCTTTGTACCAGACTAACACTCTGGTGCTGCTTTGGACTTTTTAAAGTGTTAGATCACAAAGTTACAAGTAGGTAATATACTAACTGGACACATTAATCTGACTACGTGTTTACCAGGCAGTCCTCGATCTCACTCCTAAACATAACGGGGACCTGGCTGGCCAAATGATCTATAAATAGTTTATACAGAGGTCATTAGCATGTCAACACTGAGGTTGTGAGTTCGAAACCCGCTTTCGGCAATGTATGTTCGATTCCGATATTAAATGAATATGATTGCCTGTTTTTCAATCGAAGATCGGTGTTTATTTCCGCGTATCCCGGTGTCCTCTGCCAATTAAAAACGACTATCGTGTTTAGCTAAGTGTGCTGTGGGGCCTTGTAAAGTGAGAAACGGAACAGAAACAAAACAAAGCAAAATGAAACGAAACACGGCAAAACGAAACGAAATACTAGTATATATATATTGAAAAAAGAAACACAAAACGGAATACTAGTATATATATTGGGAAAAGAAACACAACAAAACGAAATACTAGTATATATATTGAGAACAGAAACACAACAAAACGAAATACTAGTATATATATTGAGAACAGAAACAAAACAAAACGAAATACTAGTATATATATTGAGAACAGAAACTCAACAAAACGAAATACTAGTATATATAAAATTATATTGAGAACAGAAACACAACAAAACGAAATACTAGTATATATATTGGGAAAAGAAACACAACAAAACGAAATACTAGTATATTTATTGAGAAAAAAAAAAAAACAACAAAACGGAATACTAGTATATATAAAATTATATTGAGAACAGAAACACAACAAAACGAAATACTAGTATATATATTGAGAAAAAAACACAACAAAACGATATACTAGTATATATATTGAGAAAAGAAACACAACAAAACGAAAACTAGTATATATATTGAGAAAAGAAACACAACAAAACGAAATACTAGTATATATATATTGAGAAAAGAAACACAACAAAACGAAAAACTAGTATATATATTGAGAACAGAAACACAGTAAAACGAAATATTAGTATATATATTGAGAAAATAAACACAACGAAGGAAATACAAATATATATATTGAGAACAGAAACACAACAAAGCGAAATACTAGTATATATATTGAGAAAAGAAACACAACAAAACGAAATACTGGTATATATATTGAGAAAATAAACACAACGAAGCGAAATACTAATATATATATTGAGAAAAGAAACACAACAAAACGAAATACTAGTATATATATTGAGAAAAGAAACACAGCAAAACGAAATACTGGTATATATATTGAGAAGAGAAACACAACAAAACGCGTATATATATTGAGAAATGAAACACAACAAAACGAAAACTAGTATATATATTGAGAAAAGAAACACAACAAAACGAAATACTAGTATATATATTGAGAACAGAAACACATTAAAACGAAATATTATTATATATAATGAGAAAATAGACACAACGAAGCGAAATACAAATATATATATTGAGAACAGAAACACAATGAAACGAAATACTAGTATATATATATATTGAGAACAGAAACACACAAAACGAAATACTACCATATGTATTGAGAAAAGAAACACAACAAAACGAAATGCTAGTATATATATTGAGAAAAGAAACACAACAAAGTATATATATATATTGAGAAAAGAAACACAACAAAACGAAATACTAGTATATATATTGAGAACAGAAACACAGTAAAACGAAATATTAGTATATACATTGAGAAAATAAACACAACGAAGCGAAATACTAATATATATATTGAGAACAGAAACACAATGAAACGAAATACTAGTATATATATTGAGAAAAGAAACACAACAAAACGAAATACTAGTATATATATTGAGAAAAGAAACACAATGAAACGAAATACTAGTATATATATTGAGAAAAGAAACACAACAAAGAGAAATAATAGTATATATATTGAGAAAAGAAACACAACAAAACGAAATACTGGTATATATATTGAGAAAAAAAACACAACAAAACGAAAAAAGTATATATATTGAGAAAGAAACACAACAAAACGAAATACTAGTATATATATTGAGAGTATATATATTGAGAAAAAAAAAAACACAACAAAACAAAAAAAGTATATATATTGAGAAAAACACAACAAAACGAAATACTAGTATATAATTGAGAACAGAAACACAGTAAAACGAAATATTAGTATATATATTGAGAAAATAAAAACAACGAAGCGAAATACAAATATATATATTGAGAACAGAAACACAATGAAACGAAATACTAATATATATATATATTGAGAACAGAAACACAACAAAGCGAAATACTAGTATATATATTGAGGAAGAAACACAACAAAACGAAATACTAGTATTAGGTCCAAAGTTGGGTTTTAAAAAAAGAGTCTTAAATGCCTACATCCATCTTTCAAAGTCTGTCAAAAATTCCCTACGGCAATGCTTTTTTACACACTAGATTCAAGTGATAGGAAAAGGTCTAAGGTCCAATGGACCAAAAGGCCCAGGTGTGACAACTCATGTTTTGTCTTCACCATAGGTCCAAAGTTAGGTTTAAATAGTCTGAAATGCCTGCCCTAATCTTTCAAAGTCAGTCAAAAACGCCCTACCGCAATACTTCTTTACACACTAAGTTCAAATGATAAGTAAAGCCTACGGTCCAATGGGCTAATACGCCCAGGTGGAACACCTCATGGTTTGTCTTTACCATAGGTCCAAACTTAGGTTTAAAGAGTCTTAGATGCCTATCTTTCAAAGTCTGTTAAAAATTCCCTACAGCAATACTTTTTTACACACTAGGTTAAAATGATAGGTAAAGGTCTAAGTTCCAACTGACAAAAAGGCCCAGGTGGAACCACTCATGCTTTGTCTTCACCATAGGTCCAAACTTAGTTCTAAAGTATCTTAGGTGCCTACCCTCCCCTATTTTTCAAAGTCTGTCAAAAATTCCCTACGGCTATACTTTTTCAGACACTAGGTGCAAATGATAGTTGAAGGTCTAAGATCCATTGATCCAAATGGCCCAGGTGAGACAACTCATGGTTTGCCTTCACCATAAGTACAAAGTTAGGTTTAAAAAAAAGAGTCTTAAATGCCTACCCTCCATCTTTCAAAGTCTGTCAAAAATTCCCTACGGCAATACCTTTTACACACTGAGTGCAAATGATAGTTAAAGGTCTAAGGTCTATTGGGCCAAAAGGCCCAAAAGTCCCAGGTGGGACAACTCATGGGTTGTCTTCACCATTTCATAAGTTCGAAGTAAGTTTAATAAAATGAGTCTTTAATGCCCACACCCCCCTATCTTTCAAAGTCTGTAAAAAATTCCCTACGGCAATACTTTTTATACACTAGTTCAAATGATAGGTTAAGGTCTAAGGTTCAATAGGCCAACAGGCTTAGGTGGGACAACTCATGGTTTGTTTTCACCATAGGTCCAAAGTTAGGATTTAAAAAAAAAGAGTCTTGAATGCCTATCCCCCCCCCCCCCCCCCCATTTTTTTTCCATCTTTAAAAGTCTGTAAAAAATTACCTACGGCAATACTTTTTTACACACTAGATTCAAATGATAGGTGAAGGTGTAAGGTCTATTGAACCAAAGGCCCAGTAGGGACAACTTATGGTTTGTCTTCACCATAGGTCCAAACTTAGGTTAAAAGAGTCTTAGATGCCTACTCCTTATTTTTCAGAGTCTGTCAAAAATTCCCTACGGCAAAACTTTTTACACACTAAGGTGCAAATGATAGTTAAAGCTCTAAGATCTATTGGGCCAAAAGGTCCAGGTGGGGCAACTTATGGTTTGTCTTCGCCATAGGTCCAAAGATAGATTTAAAGAGTCTTAAATGCCTAACCCCTATTTTTCAAAGTCTGTCAAAAATTCCCTACGGCAATACTTTTTTACACACTAGGTGCTAATGACAGTTAAACGTCTAAGGTCCATCGGGCCAAAAGGCCCAGGTGGGACAACTCATGGTTTGTCTACACCAGAGGACCAAACTTAGGTCTAAAGAGTCTTAAATGCCTACCCATCATTTCACCCCTATCTTTCAAAGTCTGTCAAAAATTCCATACGGCAATAATAAGTACTATTTTAAACCCTTACAATGAGCAACACAATTGGACGATTCGGTTATCCTGTAGTTATCATTATACTTCGATGAGACACATGTATACCTTTGTTTCACTTTTGAAAAGGGAATTAAAATATATAATTCTTCATTTAACATATTCTTCTCCTTAATTTTACAATTGCATATATTGATATATTCCAAAAAAAAAAAACAATTCTGGTGAGTTTGAAACTTATGCATCTTTTGGGTTTTTAGAATTTTCTTAAAAGTGGCTGCTATCGTAGTGGCTGCTAGCGAGTGGCTGCTAGCTTGACCCTGGTATATTTACCCTAAAGTTGTAATTCAAATTCATGGAAAAGTAAATTTGGCCTCAAAATTTCTCATCCAGTAAAGTTTCATTGATGTCCATCGTATTGCTAGTTTTAGTTAACAACAATGATCAAAGCACTATATTTTGTCAGAGTAGGTTTTATATGTTCTTAATGCTGATTGGATGAATTGGTGGTGTGACACCATACTGAGGAACCTTCCTACGCAAGTGCAAAATTGAGCGCATGAGTTATCCATTACGATATTATTTTCGTTGCAATTCAAGTAATTGCTTTGAAAAAACTAAATAACACAATACAACTACTAATACGTAACACTCTGTCGGCAGTTTTCATAAACAATAAGTTCAATTGAGGGTAAGGTAAAGTAAACGAGCTATGTCACAGATTCTGGTAAAATTTTGCATGCAACTTTGGCTCATTGAACTATAACTGAAAATGGAAAAAGTAATGCATTTAACTGTTTTCTGAAATATTACTGAAGTGATCCTTTCAATAAAGATGCACATTTGTATAGAAAGAACAGTAAATAGGCGAAAACGTTCTTAAATTTGTTTTGAAATAAACAAATCGCCAATCACCAATGCATAGATTTTTGTCAAAATTGATATATTGTTAATACATTTTATTTCCGTTTTAATCATGTAAAACAATAACACAGTTCAGAGTTTAAGTTTAAGTTTCAATTTCGAATTTTCGTCTTCCTACATGTTACTACATGTATGATAAAAGGTTTCCGTATCTCCGGGAATTAGCTCTTTTCCATATATGTCATGAATTGAAGTTAAACAAATTTTGATAACTAAAAAATTCTTTTGACAATCATGTAACTATACAGTTTTTGACAGGATTTTGACATTTTTTACAGTTTTTGACAGGATTTTGACACTTTTCAAAGTTATAAGCTTAAAGCTTGATTGCCGCCTTCTCCGATAGGAGAGGCTTCGTCAAAAATAATTCATTCTTTTCCTGACATAGTGTCGTCAATAAAATCTTCCGGTTGTCCTTTCATTGTGATTGTGTATTTTAAAAATCATTATAATATTTATTTCATTTATATATTTGCTTATGAAATCCGTTTTATGACCCTTCCTATGTTTAGTCTTTCTTTAAAAACGTTTGGAAATATTACATTTTTAAACTTCCAATTTTTCCACGGTTTGAAAAGGCCTTCAATCACATTTCTTAAAAGTTGAAGAAAATATCTTAGCATAGTGATGGAAAATGATCATGCTGTCATATAACTAATCATATTTACCTTTCTGAGCAGTACATTAGAAAAATCGCCTTGCTGCCTTAAAAGGCCTCATCTCGATTAGTAATGAACACAGGAAGAGAAAATATGTAGTGTAAACGAGACACTTATAAAAGCACTGAATGTACTGTTACATTTGTAACTCGGAAGACCCCATATCTCAAAGAATTGTACTTGACTTTATATTAAAAGGAAAAGGAAAGGGGGAGAAGGGTTCGATACATTGTTTAATATATGATTTGTAATTTTGAGAAATATTGTAGGGCTAGTGAGATCATAATAAAAAACTATTTCTTTTTATTTCTCTCTTTGTCTGCGTATACAGCTGTTGTAAACATAAAATGAGGTTTCTTCGAGATACATGTATTACTAAGGCACCATTTCAATCAATTTACACAAAACTCCTATAGCCTACTGTTATCATAGATTGCTACATTAACAGGATATTAAGTTTTAGTTTATTTTGCGTCTTTTTAATTTTTTATATTTTTAACTTTAAACTTATTTGTTTTTTTCCCCGGGAAAAAAAAGATTTAAAAAAGGAAAAATTTTGATTTTTATACCCAAAATTTTTTTTTTCTGTTGGGGTTTTTTTTCTTTATGCCCGGGTACTTTTTTTTTTTTGGGCCCCCATTAAAAAATTTTTGAAATTGGGTGGAAAAAAACAAATTAAGTTTTTATAAATTGAAAAAAAAACCGGGTTTTTTTATTTTAAATTTCTTTTTTTTAAATTTTTTAAAAATTTGTTTATTTTTTGGGTTTTTTTCTTTGCCGAATTTTAAAACCACTTAGTTGAATAATTTCCAAAAAAAAAATTTTTAATTTTATATAAAACAAAAACCCAAATTTTTTAAAATAAAAAAGGTTTTTTATTTTTTTTTTTTTTTTGTTTTTATTTTTTATAAATTTGTTTTTTTTTTTTTTTTAAAACCCTTTTTTATTACCATTTTTTTTAAAAAAATTTTCAAAAAAGGGGCCCGAAACAAAAACTTTTTTAAAATAAAAAATTTAAATTTTGAAAAAATTTTTGAATTAAAATTTTTTAAAAATTTTTATTTTTTTGGGTTTTCTAAATTTTAAAAAATTTTTAGGGGTTTTTTTTTTAAAAAGGTTTAAAATGTTTAATTTTTAAAATTTTTTTAACAATTTAAACAAATTTAATTACCAATTTAACATTTTTTTTTTAATTTAAATTTTGGAAACAAACCCAAAAAAGAAAAGAAACCCAAACATAAATTAAAATCAAAAATTTTAAAAAAATTTTTTTTTTTTTTTTCATTGAAAATTTAAAAAAAAAAACAAAATGAAAAAAAATTTTTTTTTTTGTGAAGGCCCTTTTTTTTATTTTAAAATTTTGGAAAAATTTTTTTTTAAAGTTTAATTTTTTTTTCTAGGTAAAAATTTTTAAAATATTTTTACCTTAAAATTTCCCCTTTTTTTTTTTTAACTTAACAAATTCAAATTTTATAATTTCAAATTTTAAAATTCCCAAAAAAATCTTTTTAATTAAACAAAATTTTGTTTTTTTAAAAAAAATTTTTTTAAAAATTTAAAAATAAAACGGAGTTTTAAATTTTTTAAAAAAGTTAATAAACAAATAAAACCTCCCATTTTTTTAGCTTTTATTTCCCTTTAAAAATTTTTTTTTGTTTTTAAAAAAATAAAGGGCAAAAATTTTTCCTTTGGTAAAACCTTTTTACTTTTTAAAAAAAATTTTTGTTTTTTTAAAAATTTTTTTAAAAAAAATTTAAAAAATTTTTGGGAAATTAAACAAAAGTTTAAAAATTCAAAATAGGTAAAATTTAATTTATAAAACCTGTTTTTTAAATTTAAAAATTTAACCAAAAATTTTGGGCAAAAGGGGTTTTAAAAAATTTAAAAAAAAAAATTTGGAAAATAAATACCTTTTTAATTAAAAAGGGTTTAAAATGTGGGAAAAAAAGGGAAAATAAATTTTAAAAAAAATTGGAAAAAAAAAAATAAAAATAAAAAAAAAACTTTATTTCTTTTTAAACGTTTTGCAAATTTGGGGTTTAAAAAACCCAATAAAACCTTTTTCCCTTTTCCATTTTCCGGAGGGCTTTAAAAAATTTGGGGCAATGATTTAAACCATAAAAACCCTTGGGACATAAAAAATTTGGAACAAAGAAATTTTCTTGGGAAAAAAAAGGGTTTCCCTTTTACCTCAAAATACCAGGGCCAAAAATTTACCAAAGGGTTTAAGGGACCCACATTTTTTTCCCAAAATTTTTTTTAAGTTTTAAATTTGTTTTTTCCACAAAATTTTTCCTGGCAAAAAAAATTTTACCAAAATTTTCCCCAAACAAACCAGTTGGTTTAAAGAAATTTTGGGTATTTTAAAAAGAAAATTTCCCTAAATTTCAAATTTTGTTTAAAAAAAATTTTTTAAAGTTTCAAAATGGGAGCAAAAATCCGTATCCATTAAACTTTGGCATTAAAAATTTTTAAAAAAAATAAGTTAAGTTACGTTACATTTAATATAGGAATGATTTTTCCGCCTCCGGCAGTGAGAATCGAACTCGCGATCTTTCCGCCTTGGGTTTGTTCAGCATACCCCTGCACCACTGGCATCGTTAGAATATATTGAAATTTAAGTACTTAAGTCTACTACTCAAGACGTGAAAGAAAAAAAAAAAACATATGAAGATCCTCACCCAGCTTGTTTTCTTTTAGAAATTATGTGTTCAGATGATATATTTTTGGCCAAATGCATGATTTTTGCGCAAATATAGCAGGAATCAAGTTCTTAGTCTGTCTTGTTTCCATTGACATATACATTTCCCTTCATTTAAACAAAAGTGTTTTCAATTTTATCATACCCAAACACTTACGAAACCATGTTTTGTTACATCTATTTCAACTTTGCTAAAAAATTTCAGGACATTTCAGTGGTTTTTGTCTCTTTTACGATAAAATCTTTAAGAAATGACTACGGATTTTTAGCGCATTCCAAGTTTGTGACTGCGCTGGTACACTAAAAATTACATTTTTACCTAGTGTACAAGTTAGAACTATTATTTTAATACCATTCTTCAAAAACTCACTGCACAGTTATTGAAAAAAGTCATAATTCCCCCAAAAAGGACAGTTTTCTATGCACTTCTTTTTGAAAATATTCTTTAAAATTCAAAGAAAAAAAATGGTTTTTACAGAAAAAATACATGTCAGTAAGAGGCGAATTGACTATAAACTGATAATGATAGAAGTTTGATGCACATTCAATCATATTGCTGGTATTCTGAGGATTAATTTGAGCCCTTAACCATATCTGTACGTCAGCAAATGACGATGGAACAAGACTAAATGCCCAAAAAATATCTTAAAATTTGCTTCACCGGTAAGCTGTACCGGTGTGAAAGGAAAGGTTAATTGGCTTAATCAATGCATCACTGGGAAATTATTGTGTCAGGGATTTCGATACCATAAATTACTTAAAACTTTACTAAATTCTTTCATAGATACAAAGATTTGATTAGTAAATTTGGCTGTACCTGTAGAAAACTTATTAAAATGGTATTTCACATCCTAAATTTTACGGTAATATTGTACTTAAAGCGAGGAAATCACTATGTGATCCGTGTAAACTCATCGAACCTTTAAACAAACTTATAAGTAAGGGTTATCGTACCAATATTGTAATTAGATCTCTGAATATAGTTTACATTGGCACTAATATCGATTTTGTCATTAGCAAATTAAAACATAACTAAGTTGTATCTTCTTTTGAGGCGGGATGTTTAGAGACACACACGTTAATTTTATCTCTTAAGAAGTAGCTCCTCACTATCCTACTACCTGTCGATACATTTATTTTGGCATTGCACAAGTCATGTCTTCTCTGACTGTTCATGACGTTAAAATACTAAATCCCTGGGATGTGTTTTAGTTGATTTTAGTCTCTGATGCATGATTTTTATCATTAATTGTTTTGGCTTTTAACTAGCTGTCAGTAACTGCGAGTACTCTCAAATCGTACTTTCTTGTTAATTCGACCTGTTGATACTATTTTTAATACTTTTTGTTATTTTATATTAATATGGATCTTGTCTGTATACCAGCTTTGATTATTTGGAATATCTACTAATTTTCACTTCTTCGTACTACATTTGTATTAGCATCAAGATTATTCTCCTTTAATCTGTACAGGAAGTTTTATTGTTGATATTTACCCTTATGTATCTAGTGTTAAATTAGGTATTTATATGACAGACCTTTCTTGGTATTCCTAATTATTGGAAGATTTTATATAGACAGAAAAGTATACCTAAAACGACAAAGTTATTTTCATTTACCTGTATATATTATGAAAACCGGTTTTTCAAAAGTGATTATTTTCTAAGGGTTTAATATTTCGCGGTAGTGTTTTGCCATGGCTTTATTTGGACTTGTTTGTTTGCTTTTTGGCCTTGTATGTTTGTCCCTAATATTTTATTAACTATGTATTTACTTTCAGGTATCACAGATCGAATTTATTCGTTCATAGTGTGTTTATTTACGTTTTTGATTGAGTTAAGCCTTCCAATTGATGTTTTATCGTGTGTTTTCTATGTTGTGATGTTATACTATTGTTTCAGAAAAGGGAGAAGGTTTGGTACCATTAAAACGTTTAATCCCGCTGCAAATGTTTGCACCTGTCCTAAGTCAGGAATCTGATGTACAATAGTTGTCGTTTGTTTATGTAATTTATACGTGTTTCTCGTTTCTCGTTTTTATATATACTAGACCGTTGGTTTTACCGTTTGAATGGTTTTACACTAGTACTTTTGGGGCCCTTTATAGCTTGTTGTTCGGTGTGAGCCAAGGCTCCGTGTTGAAGGCCGTACATTGACCTATAATGGTTTACTTTTATAAATTGTTATTTGGATGGAGAGTTGTCTCATTGGCACTCACACCACATCTTCCTATATCTATTAACCCTTTCCCTTTCAGGCATTTTAGACCTTTACTTATCGAAAAGACACTATCAGAGTTTAATTGAATACTGCATTCGCACCAATGATCATGCACATGCCATGTTGGGCTCATATGAAAGATAATTGGTCAAATATTTCAGAAAATTACATTTAAAGATAATTCGTCCTTTTTTGGTCACGCGGGATGTTTCGAAAAGTCACGTGACTTTTGGAGAAAATGTGGAAAATACGAAATCCTTGGGACAAAAGTCGTGTAGAGACATATTGTTGCGCTAATAGGTAAGGTTTGGTGGAAACACAATCCCCAAGTCTGTTAAAGACATACAAGTTATCATATTGGTATTAAAAGAGGAAATACGTGCTATATGCCTTGAAATCTCGATGTCCGTAACATTCAAAATAACTGATTTCAGACGTTCTTTCCGTCCAATTTCAAATTAGGACACTAGTTTTTGTCTAAATCGTTTTCAGTCAAGCAGTAACCTACATTTTGTTTTTCTAAGGAAAATTCATTGAATTACTAATGATAACTTGATGTGGCGCACCCTGGACCGAACCCGATGAAGCAAATGGGAAAAAAGGGGGAGGCAAATTACACACAAATTCTTTTAAAACAAACATAAGTATTTCGTTGGTTTTTCTTTTGAAGTTAAGTTAAGTTAAGTTACATTTAATATAGGAAATAATTTTTCCACCTCCGGCAGTGAGAATCGAACTCGCGATCTTTCCGCCTTTGGGTTTGTTCAGCATACCCCTGCACCACTGGCATCGTTAGGAATATATTGAAATTTAAGTACTTAAGTCTACTACTCAAGACGTGAAAGAAAAAAAAAAAAACATATGAAGATCCTCACCCAGCTTGTTTTCTTTTAGAAATTATGTGTTCAGATGATATATTTTGGCCAAATGCATGATTTTTGCGCAAATATAGCAGGAATCAAGTTCTTAGTCTGTCTTGTTTCCATTGACATATACATTTCCTTCATTTAAACAAAAGTGTTTTCAATTTTATCATACCCAAACACTTACGAAACCATGTTTTGTTACATCTATTTCAACTTTGCTAAAAATTTCAGGACATTTCAGTGGTTTTGTCTCTTTTACGATAAAATCTTTAAGAAATGACTACGGATTTTAGCGCATTCCAAGTTGTGACTGCGCTGGTACACTAAAATTACATTTTACCTAGTGTACAAGTTAGAACTGTTATTTTAATACCATTCTTCAAAACTCACTGCACAGTTATTGAAAAAGTTATAATTCCCCCAAAAGGACAGTTTCTATGCACTTCTTTTGAAAATATTCTTTAAAATTCAAAGAAAAAAATGGTTTTACAGAAAAATACATGTCAGTAAGAGGCGAATTGACTATAAACTGATAATGATAGAAGTTTGATGCACATTCAATCATATTGCTGGTATTCTGAGGATTAATTTGAGCCCTTAACCATATCTGTACGTCAGCAAATGACGATGGAACAAGACTAAATGCCCAAAAATATCTTAAATTTGCTTCACCGGTAAGCTGTACCGGTGTGAAAGGGAAAGGGTTAATTGGCTTAACCCTTTCCCTTTCAGGCATTTTAGACCTTTACTTATCGAAAAGACACTATCAGAGTTTAATTGAATACTGCATTCGCACCAATGATCATGCACATGCCATGTTGGGCTCATATGAAAGATAATTGGTCAAATATTTCAGAAAATTACATTTAAAGATAATTCGTCCTTTTTTGGTCACGCGGGATGTTTCGAAAAGTCACGTGACTTTTGGAGAAAATGTGGAAAAATACGAAATCCTTGGGACAAAAGTCGTGTAGAGACATATTGTTGCGCTAATAGGGTAAGGTTTTGGTGGAAACACAATCCCCAAGTCTGTTAAAGACATACAAGTTATCATATTGGTATTAAAGAGGAAATACGTGCTATATGCCTTGAAATCTCGATGTCCGTAACATTCAAAATAACTGATTTCAGACGTTCTTTCCGTCCAATTTCAAATTAGGACACTAGTTTTTGTCTAAATCGTTTTCAGTCAAGCAGTAACCTACATTTTGTTTTCTAAGGGAAAATTCATTGAATTACTAATGATAACTTGATGTGGCGCACCCTGGACCGAACCCGATGAAGCAAATGGGGGAAAAAAAGGGGGGGGGGCAATTTGGCACACAAATTCTTTTTAAAACAAACATAAGTATTTCGTTGGTTTTTCTTTTTGAAAGTTAAGTTAAGTTAAGTTACATTTAATATAGGAAATAATTTTTCCACCTCCGGCAGTGAGAATCGAACTCGCGATCTTTCCGCCTTGGGTTTGTTCAGCATACCCCTGCACCACTGGCATCGTTAGGAATATATTGAAATTTAAGTACTTAAGTCTACTACTCAAGACGTGAAAGAAAAAAAAAAAAAAAAAAAACATGAAGATCCTCACCCAGCTTGTTTTCTTTTAGAAATTATGTGTTCAGATGATATATTTTTGGCCAAATGCATGATTTTTGCGCAAATATAGCAGGAATCAAGTTCTTAGTCTGTCTTGTTTCCATTGACATATACATTTCCCTTCATTTAAACAAAAGTGTTTTCAATTTTATCATACCCAAACACTTACGAAACCATGTTTTGTTACATCTATTTCAACTTTGCTAAAAATTTCAGGACATTTCAGTGGTTTTGTCTCTTTACGATAAAATCTTTAAGAAATGACTACGGATTTTAGCGCATTCCAAGTTTGTGACTGCGCTGGTACACTAAAATTACATTTTACCTAGTGTACAAGTTAGAACTATTATTTTAACACCATTCTTCAAAACTCACTGCACAGTTATTGAAAAAGTCATAATTCCCCAAAAGGACAGTTTTCTATGCACTTCTTTTGAAAATATTCTTTAAAATTCAAAGAAAAAAATGGTTTTACAGAAAAATACATGTCAGTAAGAGGCGAATTGACTATAAACTGATAATGATAGAAGTTTGATGCACATTCAATCATATTGCTGGTATTCTGAGGATTAATTTAAGCCCTTAACCATATCTGTACGTCAGCAAATGACGATGGAACAAGACTAAATGCCCAAAAATATCTTAAAATTTGCTTCACCGGTAAGCTGTACCGGTGTGAAAGGAAAGGTTAATTGGCTTAACCCTTTCCTTTCAGGCATTTTAGACCTTTACTTATCGAAAAGACACTATCAGAGTTTAATTGAATACTGCATTCGCACCAATGATCATGCACATGCCATGTTGGGCTCATATGAAAGATAATTGGTCAAATATTTCAGAAAATTACATTTAAAGATAATTCGTCCTTTTTTGGTCACGCGGGATGTTTCGAAAAGTCACGTGACTTTTGGAGAAAATGTGGAAAAATACGAAATCCTTGGGACAAAAGTCGTGTAGAGACATATTGTTGCGCTAATAGGGTAAGGTTTTGGTGGAAACACAATCCCCCAAGTCTGTTAAAGACATACAAGTTATCATATTGGTATTAAAAGAGGAAATACGTGCTATATGCCTTGAAATCTCGATGTCCGTAACATTCAAAATAACTGATTTCAGACGTTCTTTCCGTCCAATTTCAAATTAGGACACTAGTTTTTTGTCTAAATCGTTTTCAGTCAAGCAGTAACCTACATTTTGTTTTTCTAAGGGAAAATTCATTGAATTACTAATGATAACTTGATGTGGCGCACCCTGGACCGAACCCGATGAAGCAAATGGGGAAAAAAGGGGGGGGCAATTTGGCACACAAATTCTTTTAAAAACAAACATAAGTATTTCGTTGGTTTTTCTTTTTGAAAGTTAAGTTAAGTTACATTTAATATAGGAAATAATTTTTCCACCTCCGGCAGTGAGAATCGAACTCGCGATCTTTCCGCCTTGGGTTTGTTCAGCATACCCCTGCACCACTGGCATCGTTAGGAATATATTGAAATTTAAGTACTTAAGTCTACTACTCAAGACGTGAAAGAAAAAAAAAAAAAAAAAACATATGAAGATCCTCACCCAGCTTGTTTTCTTTTAGAAATTATGTGTTCAGATGATATATTTTGGCCAAATGCATGATTTTGCGCAAATATAGCAGGAATCAAGTTCTTAGTCTGTCTTGTTTCCATTGACATATACATTTCCTTCATTTAAACAAAAGTGTTTTCAATTTTATCATACCCAAACACTTACGAAACCATGTTTTGTTACATCTATTTCAACTTTGCTAAAAATTTCAGGACATTTCAGTGGTTTTGTCTCTTTTACGATAAAATCTTTAAGAAATGACTACGGATTTTAGCGCATTCCAAGTTTGTGACTGCGCTGGTACACTAAAATTACATTTTACCTAGTGTACAAGTTAGAACTATTATTTTAATACCATTATCAAAAGCTCACTGCACAGTTATTGAAAAAGTCATAATTCCCCAAAAGGACAGTTTTCTATGCACTTCTTTTGAAAATATTCTTTAAAATTCAAAGAAAAAATGGTTTTACAGAAAAATACATGTCAGTAAGAGGCGAATTGACTATAAACTGATAATGATAGAAGTTTGATGCACATTCAATCATATTGCTGGTATTCTGAGGATTAATTTGAGCCCTTAACCATATCTGTACGTCAGCAAATGACGATGGAACAAGACTAAATGCCCAAAAATATCTTAAAATTTGCTTCACCGGTAAGCTGTACCGGTGTGAAAGGAAAGGTTAATTGGCTTAACCCTTTCCCTTTCAGGCATTTTAGACCTTTACTTATCGAAAAGACACTATCAGAGTTTAATTGAATACTGCATTCGCACCAATGATCATGCACATGCATGTTGGGCTCATATGAAAGATAATTGGTCAAATATTTCAGAAAATTACATTTAAAGATAATTCGTCCTTTTTGGTCACGCGGGATGTTTCGAAAAGTCACGTGACTTTTGGAGAAAATGTGGAAAATACGAAATCCTTGGGACAAAAGTCGTGTAGAGACATATTGTTGCGCTAATAGGGTAAGGTTTTGGTGGAAACACAATCCCCAAGTCTGTTAAAGACATACAAGTTATCATATTGGTATTAAAGAGGAAATACGTGCTATATGCCTTGAAATCTCGATGTCCGTAACATTCAAAATAACTGATTTCAGACGTTCTTTCCGTCCAATTTCAAATTAGGACACTAGTTTTTGTCTAAATCGTTTTCAGTCAAGCAGTAACCTACATTTTGTTTTCTAAGGAAAATTCATTGAATTACTAATGATAACTTGATGTGGCGCACCCTGGACCGAACCCGATGAAGCAAATGGGGAAAAAAGGGGGGTCAATTTGGCACACAAATTCTTTTAAAACAAACATAAGTATTTCGTTGGTTTTTCTTTTGGAAGTTGTTAAGTTAAGTTACATTTAATATAGAAATAATTTTTCCACCTCCGGCAGTGAGAATCGAACTCGCGATCTTTCCGCCTTAGGTTTGTTCAGCATACCCCTGCACCACTGGCATCGTTAGGAATATATTGAAATTTAAGTACTTAAGTCTACTACTCAAGACGTGAAAGAAAAAAAAACAAAAAAAAACATGAAGATCCTCACCCAGCTTGTTTTCTTTTAGAAATTATGTGTTCAGATGATATATTTTGGCCAAATGCATGATTTTTGCGCAAATATAGCAGGAATCAAGTTCTTAGTCTGTCTTGTTTCCATTGACATATACATTTCCTTCATTTAAACAAAAGTGTTTTCAATTTTATCATACCCAAACACTTACGAAACCATGTTTTGTTACATCTATTTCAACTTTGCTAAAAATTTCAGGACATTTCAGTGGTTTTGTCTCTTTTACGATAAAATCTTTAAGAAATGACTACGGATTTTAGCGCATTCCAAGTTGTGACTGCGCTGGTACACTAAAATTACATTTTACCTAGTGTACAAGTTAGAACTATTATTTTAACACCATTCTTCAAAACTCACTGCACAGTTATTGAAAAAGTCATAATTCCCCAAAAGGACAGTTTTCTATGCACTTTTTTGAAAATATTCTTTAAAATTCAAAGAAAAAAATGGTTTTACAGAAAAATACATGTCAGTAAGAGGCGAATTGACTATAAACTGATAATGATAGAAGTTTGATGCACATTCAATCATATTGCTGGTATTCTGAGGATTAATTTAAGCCCTTAACCATATCTGTACGTCAGCAAATGACGATGGAACAAGACTAAATGCCCAAAAATATCTTAAAATTTGCTTCACCGGTAAGCTGTACCGGTGTGAAAGGAAAGGGTTAATTGGCTTAACCCTTTCCCTTTCAGGCATTTTAGACCTTTACTTTTCGAAAAGACACTATCAGAGTTTAATTGAATACTGCATTCGCACCAATGATCATGCACATGCATGTTGGGCTCATATGAAAGATAATTGGTCAAATATTTCAGAAAATTACATTTAAAGATAATTCGTCCTTTTTGGTCACGCGGGATGTTTCGAAAAGTCACGTGACTTTTGGAGAAAATGTGGAAAATACGAAATCCTTGGGACAAAAGTCGTGTAGAGACATATTGTTGCGCTAATAGGGTAAGGTTTTGGTGGAAACACAATCCCCAAGTCTGTTAAAGACATACAAGTTATCATATTGGTATTAAAAGAGGAAATACGTGCTATATGCCTTGAAATCTCGATGTCCGTAACATTCAAAATAACTGATTTCAGACGTTCTTTCCGTCCAATTTCAAATTAGGACACTAGTTTTTGTCTAAATCGTTTTCAGTCAAGCAGTAACCTACATTTTGTTTTTCTAAGGGAAAATTCATTGAATTACTAATGATAACTTGATGTGGCGCACCCTGGACCGAACCCGATGAAGCAAATGGGGAAAAAGGGGGGGGGGCAATTTGGCACACAAATTCTTTTGAAAACAAACAAAAGTATTTCGTTGGTTTTCTTTTGGAAGTTAAGTTAAGTTACATTTAATACAGGAAATAATTTTTCCACCTCCGGCAGTGAGAATCGAACTCGCGATCTTTCCGCCTTGGGTTTGTTCAGCATACCTCTGCACCACTGGCATCGTTAGGAATATATTGAAATTTAAGTACTTAAGTCTACTACTCAAGACGTGAAAGAAAAAAAAAAAAAAAACATGAAGATCCTCACCCAGCTTGTTTTCTTTTAGAAATTATGTGTTCAGATGATATATTTTGGCCAAATGCATGATTTTGCGCAAATATAGCAGGAATCAAGTTCTTAGTCTGTCTTGTTTCCATTGACATATACATTTCCTTCATTTAAACAAAAGTGTTTTCAATTTTATCATACCCAAACACTTACGAAACCATGTTTTGTTACATCTATTTCAACTTTGCTAAAAATTTCAGGACATTTCAGTGGTTTTGTCTCTTTTACGATAAAATCTTTAAGAAATGACTACGGATTTTAGCGCATTCCAAGTTTGTGACTGCGCTGGTACACTAAAATTACATTTTACCTAGTGTACAAGTTAGAACTATTATTTTAATACCATTCTTCAAAAGCTCACTGCACAGTTATTGAAAAAGTCATAATTCCCCAAAAGGACAGTTTTCTATGCACTTTTTGAAAATATTCTTTAAAATTCAAAGAAAAAAATGGTTTTACAGAAAAATACATGTCAGTAAGAGGCGAATTGACTATAAACTGATAATGATAGAAGTTTGATGCACATTCAATCATATTGCTGGTATTCTGAGGATTAATTTGAGCCCTTAACCATATCTGTACGTCAGCAAATGACGATGGAACAAGACTAAATGCCCAAAAATATCTTTAAATTTGCTTCACCGGTAAGCTGTACCGGTGTGAAAGGAAAGGGTTAATTGGCTTAACCTTTCCCTTTCAGGCATTTTAGACCTTTACTTATCGAAAAGACACTATCAGAGTTTAATTGAATACTGCATTCGCACCAATGATCATGCACATGCATGTTGGGCTCATATGAAAGATAATTGGTCAAATATTTCAGAAAATTACATTTAAAGATAATTCGTCCTTTTTGGTCACGGGATGTTTCGAAAAGTCACGTGACTTTTGGAGAAAATGTGGAAAATACGAAATCCTTGGGACAAAAGTCGTGTAGAGACATATTGTTGCGCTAATAGGGTAAGGTTTTGGTGGAAACACAATCCCCAAGTCTGTTAAAGACATACAAGTTATCATATTGGTATTAAAAGAGGAAATACGTGCTATATGCCTTGAAATCTCGATGTCCGTAACATTCAAAATAACTGATTTCAGACGTTCTTTCCGTCCAATTTCAAATTAGGACACTAGTTTTTGTCTAAATCGTTTTCAGTCAAGCAGTAACCTACATTTTGTTTTTCTAAGGAAAATTCATTGAATTACTAATGATAACTTGATGTGGCGCACCCTGGACCGAACCCGATGAAGCAAATGGGGAAAAAGGGGGGTCAATTTGGCACACAAATTCTTTTAAAACAAACATAAGTATTTCGTTGGTTTTTCTTTTGGAAGTTAAGTTAAGTTAAGTTACATTTAATATAGGAAATAATTTTTCCACCTCCGGCAGTGAGAATCGAACTCGCGATCTTTCCGCCTTAGGTTTGTTCAGCATACCCTGCACCACTGGCATCGTTAGGAATATATTGAAATTTAAGTACTTAAGTCTACTACTCAAGACGTGAAAGAAAAAAAAAAAAAAAAACATGAAGATCCTCACCCAGCTTGTTTTCTTTTAGAAATTATGTGTTCAGATGATATATTTTGGCCAAATGCATGATTTTTGCGCAAATATAGCAGGAATCAAGTTCTTAGTCTGTCTTGTTTCCATTGACATATACATTTCCTTCATTTAAACAAAAGTGTTTTCAATTTTATCATACCCAAACACTTACAAAACCATGTTTTGTTACATCTATTTCAACTTTGCTAAAAATTTCAGGACATTTCAGTGGTTTTGTCTCTTTTACGATAAAATCTTTAAGAAATGACTACGGATTTTAGCGCATTCCAAGTTTGTGACTGCGCTGGTACACTAAAATTACATTTTACCTAGTGTACAAGTTAGAACTGTTATTTTAATACCATTCTTCAAAACTCACTGCACAGTTATTGAAAAAGTCATAATTCCCCAAAAGGACAGTTTTCTATGCACTTCTTTTGAAAATATTCTTTAAAATTCAAAGAAAAAATGGTTTTACAGAAAAATACATGTCAGTAAGAGGCGAATTGACTATAAACTGATAATGATAGAAGTTTGATGCACATTCAATCATATTGCTGGTATTCTGAGGATTAATTTGAGCCCTTAACCATATCTGTACGTCAGCAAATGACGATGGAACAAGACTAAATGCCCAAAAATATCTTAAAATTTGCTTCACCGGTAAGCTGTACCGGTGTGAAAGGAAAGGGTTAATTGGCTTAACCCTTTCCTTTCAGGCATTTTAGACCTTTACTTATCGAAAAGACACTATCAGAGTTTAATTGAATACTGCATTCGCACCAATGATCATGCACATGCATGTTGGGCTCATATGAAAGATAATTGGTCAAATATTTCAGAAAATTACATTTAAAGATAATTCGTACTTTTTGGTCACGCGGATGTTTCGAAAAGTCACGTGACTTTTGGAGAAAATGTGGAAAAATACGAAATCCTTGGGACAAAAGTCGTGTAGAGACATATTGTTGCGCTAATAGGGTAAGGTTTTGGTGGAAACACAATCCCCCAAGTCTGTTAAAGACATACAAGTTATCATATTGGTATTAAAAGAGGAAATACGTGCTATATGCCTTGAAATCTCGATGTCCGTAACATTCAAAATAACTGATTTCAGACGTTCTTTCCGTCCAATTTCAAATTAGGACACTAGTTTTTTGTCTAAATCGTTTTCAGTCAAGCAGTAACCTACATTTTGTTTTTCTAAGGGAAAATTCATTGAATTACTAATGATAACTTGATGTGGCGCACCCTGGACCGAACCCGATGAAGCAAATGGGGAAAAAAAGGGGGGAAGCAATTTGGCACACAAATTCTTTTTAAAACAAACATAAGTATTTCGTTGGTTTTTCTTTTTGAAAGTTAAGTTAAGTTAAGTTACATTTAATATAGGAAATAATTTTTCCACCTCCGGCAGTGAGAATCGAACTCGCGATCTTTCCGCCTTGGGTTTGTTCAGCATACCCCTGCACCACTGGCATCGTTAGGAATATATTGAAATTTAAGTACTTAAGTCTACTACTCAAGACGTGAAAGAAAAAAAAAAAAAACATATGAAGATCCTCACCCAGCTTGTTTTCTTTTAGAAATTATGTGTTCAGATGATATATTTTTGGCCAAATGCATGATTTTTGCGCAAATATAGCAGGAATCAAGTTCTTAGTCTGTCTTGTTTCCATTGACATATACATTTCCTTCATTTAAACAGAAGTGTTTTCAATTTTATCATACCCAAACACTTACGAAACCATGTTTTGTTACATCTATTTAAACTTTGCTAAAAAATTCAGGACATTTCAGTGGTTTTGTCTCTTTTACGATAAAATCTTTAAGAAATGACTACGGATTTTAGCGCATTCCAAGTTTGTGACTGCGCTGGTACACTAAAATTACATTTTACCTAGTGTACAAGTTAGAACTATTATTTTAATACCATTCTTCAAAAACTCACTGCACAGTTATTGAAAAAAGTCATAATTCCCCCAAAAAGGACAGTTTTCTATGCACTTCTTTTTGAAAATATTCTTTAAAATTCAAAGAAAAAAAAATGGTTTTTACAGAAAAAATACATGTCAGTAAGAGGCGAATTGACTATAAACTGATAATGATAGAAGTTTGATGCACATTCAATCATATTGCTGGTATTCTGAGGATTAATTTGAGCCCTTAACCATATCTGTACGTCAGCAAATGACGATGGAACAAGACTAAATGCCCAAAAAATATCTTAAAATTTGCTTCACCGGTAAGCTGTACCGGTGTGAAAGGGAAAGGGTTAATTGGCTTAACCCTTTCCCTTTCAGGCATTTTAGACCTTTACTTATCGAAAAGACACTATCAGAGTTTAATTGAATACTGCATTCGCACCAATGATCATGCACATGCCATGTTGGGCTCATATGAAAGATAATTGGTCAAATATTTCAGAAAATTACATTTAAAGACAATTCGTCCTTTTTGGTCACGCGGATGTTTCGAAAAGTCACGTGACTTTTGGAGAAAATGTGGAAAATACGAAATCCTTGGGACAAAAGTCGTGTAGAGACATATTGTTGCGCTAATAGGGTAAGGTTTTGGTGGAAACACAATCCCCAAGTCTGTTAAAGACATACAAGTTATCATATTGGTATTAAAAGAGGAAATACGTGCTATATGCCTTGAAATCTCGATGTCCGTAACATTCAAAATAACTGATTTCAGACGTTCTTTCCGTCCAATTTCAAATTAGGACACTAGTTTTTGTCTAAATCGTTTTCAGTCAAGCAGTAACCTACATTTTGTTTTTCTAAGGAAAATTCATTGAATTACTAATGATAACTTGATGTGGCGCACCCTGGACCGAACCCGATGAAGCAAATGGGGAAAAAGGGGGGGGCAATTTGGCACAAATTCTTTTAAAACAAACATAAGTATTTCGTTGGTTTTCTTTTGGAAGTTAAGTTAAGTTAAGTTACATTTAATATAGGAAATAATTTTTCCACCTCCGGCAGTGAGAATCGAACTCGCGATCTTTCCGCCTTAGGTTTGTTCAGCATACCCCTGCACCACTGGCATCGTTAGGAATATATTGAAATTTAAGTACTTAAGTCTACTACTCAAGACGTGAAAGAAAAATAAAACAAAAAAACATGAAGATCCTCACCCAGCTTGTTTTCTTTTAGAAATTATGTGTTCAGATGATATATTTTGGCCAAATGCATGATTTTGCGCAAATATAGCAGGAATCAAGTTCTTAGTCTGTCTTGTTTCCATTGACATATACATTTCCTACATTTAAACAAAAGTGTTTTCAATTTTATCATACCCAAACACTTACGAAACCATGTTTTGTTACATCTATTTCAACTTTGCTAAAAATTTCAGGACATTTCAGTGGTTTTGTCTCTTTTACGATAAAATCTTTAAGAAATGACTACGGATTTTAGCGCATTCCAAGTTGTGACTGCGCTGGTACACTAAAATTACATTTTACCTAGTGTACAAGTTAGAACTATTATTTTAATACCATTCTTCAAAACTCACTGCACAGTTATTGAAAAAGTCATAATTCCCCAAAAGGACAGTTTTCTATGCACTTCTTTTGAAAATATTCTTTAAAATTCAAAGAAAAAAATGGTTTTACAGAAAAATACATGTCAGTAAGAGGCGAATTGACTATAAACTGATAATGATAGAAGTTTGATGCACATTCAATCATATTGCTGGTATTCTGAGGATTAATTTGAGCCCTTAACCATATCTGTACGTCAGCAAATGACGATGGAACAAGACTAAATGCCCAAAAGATATCTTAAAATTTGCTTCACCGGTAAGCTGTACCGGTGTGAAAGGGAAAGGGTTAATTGGCTTAACCCTTTCCCTTTCAGGCATTTTAGACCTTTACTTATCGAAAAGACACTATCAGAGTTTAATTGAATACTGCATTCGCACCAATGATCATGCACATGCCATGTTGGGCTCATATGAAAGATAATTGGTCAAATATTTCAGAAAATTACATTTAAAGATAATTCGTCCTTTTTTGGTCACGCGGGATGTTTCGAAAAGTCACGTGACTTTTGGAGAAAATGTGGAAAAATACGAAATCCTTGGGACAAAAGTCGTGTAGAGACATATTGTTGCGCTAATAGGGTAAGGTTTTGGTGGAAACACAATCCCCAAGTCTGTTAAAGACATACAAGTTATCATATTGGTATTAAAAGAGGAAATACGTGCTATATGCCTTGAAATCTCGATGTCCGTAACATTCAAAATAACTGATTTCAGACGTTCTTTCCGTCCAATTTCAAATTAGGACACTAGTTTTTGTCTAAATCGTTTTCAGTCAAGCAGTAACCTACATTTTGTTTTCTAAGGAAAATTCATTGAATTACTAATGATAACTTGATGTGGCGCACCCTGGACCGAACCCGATGAAGCAAATGGGGAAAAAAGGGGGGCAATTTGCACACAAATTCTTTTAAAACAAACATAAGTATTTCGTTGGTTTTCTTTTGGAAGTTAAGTTAAGTTAAGTTACATTTAATATAGGAAATAATTTTTCCACCTCCGGCAGTGAGAATCGAACTCGCGATCTTTCCGCCTTGGGTTTGTTCAGCATACCCCTGCACCACTGGCATCGTTAGGAATATATTGAAATTTAAGTACTTAAGTCTACTACTCAAGACGTGAAAGAAAAAAAAAAAAAAACATATGAAGATCCTCACCCAGCTTGTTTTCTTTTAGAAATTATGTGTTCAGATGATATATTTTTGGCCAAATGCATGATTTTTGCGCAAATATAGCAGGAATCAAGTTCTTAGTCTGTCTTGTTTCCATTGACATATACATTTCCCTTCATTTAAACAAAAGTGTTTTCAATTTTATCATACCCAAACACTTACGAAACCATGTTTTGTTACATCTATTTCAACTTTGCTAAAAAATTTCAGGACATTTCAGTGGTTTTTGTCTCTTTTACGATAAAATCTTTAAGAAATGACTACGGATTTTAGCGCATTCCAAGTTGTGACTGCGCTGGTACACTAAAATTACATTTTACCTAGTGTACAAGTTAGAACTATTATTTTAATACCATTCTTCAAAACTCACTGCACAGTTATTGAAAAAGTCATAATTCCCCAAAAGGACAGTTTTCTATGCACTTCTTTTGAAAATATTCTTTAAAATTCAAAGAAAAAAATGGTTTTACAGAAAAATACATGTCAGTAAGAGGCGAATTGACTATAAACTGATAATGATAGAAGTTTGATGCACATTCAATCATATTGCTGGTATTCTGAGGATTAATTTGAGCCCTTAACCATATCTGTACGTCAGCAAATGACGATGGAACAAGACTAAATGCCCAAAAATATCTTAAAATTTGCTTCACCGGTAAGCTGTACCGGTGTGAAAGGAAAGGGTTAATTGGCTTAACCTTTCCTTTCAGGCATTTTAGACCTTTACTTATCGAAAAGACACTATCAGAGTTTAATTGAATACTGCATTCGCACCAATGATCATGCACATGCATGTTGGGCTCATATGAAAGATAATTGGTCAAATATTTCAGAAAATTACATTTAAAGACAATTCGTCCTTTTTGGTCACGCGGATGTTTCGAAAAGTCACGTGACTTTTGGAGAAAATGTGGAAAAATACGAAATCCTTGGGACAAAAGTCGTAGAGACATATTGTTGCGCTAATAGGGTAAGGTTTTGGTGGAAACACAATCCCCAAGTCTGTTAAAGACATACAAGTTATCATATTGGTATTAAAAGAGGAAATACGTGCTATATGCCTTGAAATCTCGATGTCCGTAACATTCAAAATAACTGATTTCAGACGTTCTTTCCGTCCAATTTCAAATTAGGACACTAGTTTTTGTCTAAATCGTTTTCAGTCAAGCAGTAACCTACATTTTGTTTTTCTAAGGGAAAATTCATTGAATTACTAATGATAACTTGATGTGGCGCACCCTGGACCGAACCCGATGAAGCAAATGGGGAAAAAAAGGGGGGGGGGCAATTTGGCACACAAATTCTTTTAAAAACAAACATAAGTATTTCGTTGGTTTTTCTTTTTGGAAGTTAAGTTAAGTTAAGTTACATTTAATATTGAAAATAATTTTTCCACCTGCGGCAGTGAGAATCGAACTCGCGATCTTTCCGCCTTTGGTTTGTTCAGCATACCCCTGCACCACTGGCATCGTGAGGAATATATTGAAATTTAAGTACTTAAGTCTACTACTCAAGACGTGAAAGAAAAAAAAAAAAAAAAAAACATGAAGATCCTCACCCAGCTTGTTTTCTTTTAGAAATTATGTGTTCAGATGATATATTTTTGGCCAAATGCATGATTTTTGCGCAAATATAGCAGGAATCAAGTTCTTAGTCTGTCTTGTTTCCATTGACATATACATTTCCCTTCATTTAAACAAAAGTGTTTTCAATTTTATCATACCCAAACACTTACGAAACCATGTTTTGTTACATCTATTTCTTTAATTTTCCCTGAATTTTCAATTTTATAAATTTTTATTTTGATTGATTTATTTTATTGTGTTTTTTTGTTTTTCATTGGTTTAAGCTTCCTTTGTTTTATAGTCTTTTTGGTTGTTATTTTGTTTGGGAAAGGTCGTCCTTAAGTTAACTTGACTAAATGTTTACTTTAATGTAATTTGACATAGTTTCGTTTTTTCATTCTTCTATATTTTTTTTCCTTTATATTTTGGGTTTTTTTGTTTGAAAAGACTACGGTTTAAGCTTTAATTGTTAAATGTAGTTTGAGCTATGACAATAATTGTTATTTTAAAATTAATTTAGATTTTCTTTGGCCCGATTTTCAATCACTTACTTCTTGAGGCAATTGAACTTAATTTGGGAAAAGTAGAGTTTTGATGGATTTGAAAAAATCAAGTTTTAGACATATGAAAAATTGTTATTAAAAAATTTCAAATCTTTTTGGTCGTAAAAACAATACTTTTAAGAAATTTGTAATTAAATTAATATTAAATTTTTCTAAAAAATTTGGTTAAACAAACAATTTTAAAATATAATATACTTTGGTATAGGAAACCGATTTGAAATGGAAAACGAACAAAATAATTTTTAGACATCATTCTAATTATTTTGGACAGTATTTTTTCGTTTTAAAACGAATATTTTTTTAATGAAATTATAAATGTAACTTTTTCCTGGCGACCCTGAACAAATGTTAAATAATGAATTAAATTTTTTAAAAAAAAAAATTTGTTAATTTTAAAGTATATTTTTTTTAATGAAATTTTTTCCAATGGGTTAGCGAACCGATCTTCCCTTAGGGATTTTTAAATTTTGCTTATAAAATTAATTAATAAAAATATTTTTAAACTTGAAAAATTAACAATAAATCTACCTTTTTTTTAAATTGCAATGATTTTTTTTGGAAATCTTTAAAATGCAGATCAGACTTAATCTTAGTTTAATATCATTATTACCTATTAAAAAAGAATTTTAATTTTAAACCATCCTTAACAAACATTTTTTTAAAATTTTATTCCACTATGAAATTTAGCATTTTTTTTTCTTTAATAAATCTTAAAAATTTTCAAAATACATTTTACGAGTACAGAATTATTTTAAACAGTTAATAAAACTGTATTTATACATTTTCAATTTCTGCAATTATTTAGTTACTTTCCAAAAAGATTGAATTCAGAAAATTCTTAAAATTATAAAATTGTTTGTAAGAAAGTAAGAAGGGTTATTAAAATTTTAATTTAATAATGACACAATCATATGTATTAAAATTTTCCCCAAATTTGAATAATATATAAAGATAAATCAAAAAATTACATTTATAATTTCCTTTAGGAAGGGATTTTAAGGAACTTTTGAATTAAACTTTGGAAAATGAAATATTGGATGGAATTGAAAAATGCCAAATTTAAAATTGCTAAATAAAGTTATCAGAATTGGTTTAATGGAAAATTTTTTCAGATCTTTCCGTAAAAAAAAAATTTGGTAATTTCAATATAGTTTTTGTCAAAACTTTTAGTAAATAACATATTTGTGTTAAAAAGGAAATATTAAAGATAAATATCATTTACGACCTTGAAAAATTTGAAATAGGAAAAATTTTCAATTTTAAATTTTTCTATAGGATGTTTTGTTAAAAAAATAATTTAATTAATTTATTCAACATTAAATAACTGCGAAAAGCCATGGCGAATTTTTAAAAAAAAAGATTAAATTATTTTAAATTTTAAACGTTTATAGAAATAATTTTATGGCATAAATCGAATATTTTCCTTGGTTTTCAAAAATGGTTTGGCAATTTATAATTTTTAATTTTTAAATGAATATAAACAAATATAAATACATATTTTTAAATATTTTTTATTTTG
The DNA here is from genome assembly GCA_017311375.1 of Mytilus coruscus. Taxonomy (NCBI): domain Eukaryota; kingdom Metazoa; phylum Mollusca; class Bivalvia; order Mytilida; family Mytilidae; genus Mytilus; species Mytilus coruscus. Next base: position 9,452,717 of record CM029606.1, read on the forward strand.
CAATTTTTTGTAAAATGGCAAGTTCTGTCTGTTTGTTTCCATTGAATTAATTCTTATTTAACAAAAGTTTTCAATTTTATCATACCCTAAACAAAAACCATTTTTCATTCTATTCTAAATTTAAATTTTACATTTTTTTTACATAAAACTTTAAGAAATGATGGATTTTCCTTTTTTTTAAATCTCTTGTAACAAAATTATTTATTTTACAAAACACTATTAACACCTTTTATCTACTGACATTTTAAAATTATCACATTCAAAAATTTCTTCATTTTGAAAATTTTAAAATTCTAAAAAAGTTTTAAGAAAAAATTAAGTAAAGAAAAATATTAATGATAATATAGAATTTAGCAATTAATAAATTGATGATAAATTTTTGTATTAATCTATTCACAAAACATAATAAAATTCCAAAAATTAAAATAAATTTTAAAGAAGTTAATTAAAATTTTTAATTAATTAATTTTATTTATGCAATAATTTAATTACTTTGACAATTGATATCATCATGTTGGGTCAAATAAAGAATTGGTCAAATTTTCAAAATAATTTAAATTAAAATTCCCTTTTTAAAGATATTTTGTTAGAATTTCAAAACTAAATCAGACGAAATTCAAAATTGAAGTTGTTGAAAAATTTTTAAAGTTGTTTAAATTTTAAATTAAAGAACGTGCTATTGCCTTGAAATCTGATGCCTAACATTAAATAAATTTTTCACCAATTAAATTGGCATTTTTGTAATTTTAGAAAGTAACTCATTGTTTTTTAAGGAAATTCATTATTATTTAATGATATAGGAAATTAACGGAAAAAAGGGAGGTTGCCAAAATTTTAAAAAACAAGTATTTCTTTTTTTGAATTAATTTAATTTTATAAAATATTTTCCTAGGAAAAATGATTTTCCCTTGGTTTTCAGCATACCCGCACCACTGGCATTTGAATATATAAATTATTAAATTACTACAAATAAAAACAAAAAAAACTCCCTTTTTTTTTAAAATTAATGTATTCAAATTTTTCTGCCAAATAGTGATGGATTTGCAATAGTTTTTCGTTATTTCATTATTTATTTTTAATTTAACATAATTTTAAAACATTAAACTTTTATCAATTTATTTAAAATTTAGAAATTTCATTTTTATCTTTTTAAAAACTTCAAGAAATTGGATTTTTAGGTTCCAATACTTTTTGCCTTAATTACATTTTCTTTACAATTAAATATTATTTTAAAAATTCAATCAGACTATTGAAAAATCATTTAAAAAAATGCAGTCATTTAATTTTTTTGAAAAATTTTTTAAAAAATTTTTAAAAGAAATGATAAAAATACATAAAAAAAGTTTGATGCACATTATAATTGCTGGTATTTAGGTTAATTAATTCCTAACTCAGAATCTGAACAAGACTAATAAAAATTTAAACTTCATTCGACAAAGAAAGGTTAATTGCTTACCTTTTCAGTTTAGGATTACTTTAAACTATAAATTAATTTATACTGATTCGAAAGCATACATGCATGTGGAATAAAATTGGCAAAATTTGATGAAAATTTAATATTAAAAATTTTTTTGGTCACCGGGTTTTAAAAGTATTGGGATTTGGAAAATGTGAACTACATAAAAAACACAGACGATATAAAAAAAAAAAGAAATGGTAGGATAGCCAACGAGACCACTCTCCATCGGAGACAAAATGACGTAGAAGTTAGTCGCTATAATAGGTCACCGTACGGCCTTCAACAATGAGCAAAACCCATACCGCATAGTAAGTTATAAAAGGCCTCGAAATGACAAATGAAGAACAATTCAAACGAGAAAACTAACGGCCTGATTTACATGTATGTACAAAACAATAAACGAAAATATACATGATATACAGCAGCAAAAACAAACTGAAGTACAGGCTTCTGACATTGGACAGGTACAAAGACACATTCATTGTTCATAGTGCAGTCTAATAGTTAAGATATCTTGAAAATATTCGATTTAGATAAATAAAGTGTCGTTTACGTTTCCTTCTAGTTTTATTTTTCCTTTTTCTGAAGAAAAAAAATAGTGACGGATAAATTGAAATGAAGTATCTATAGTATGACATTTATATGCAAATGTATTCAGAAAGCATTTTATTTCATAAACATTGAACAGAATTTTACTTATGCTGAAACCACAAATCACAAATTATGTAGCCTTTGACATACTGTTCCGCCACTTGCTATAATTGTTAAACGTCGTATATTGACCTTAAATGCCTTTTTTTGTAGTTGGGTTGCTGTCTTGCAACGTATACCCAACAATTTCTTGATTAATACTTGATAAGTACTTCTACTAGGGATGACCGAGTGTATGATTGAGATAGACAAAATGACAGTAACCCATTTCATATAAAATGTAAAAGAACACGGAAACCAAAAGTGACCATCATAATACTGAGACATCTGTATATCAATATAATGTAACATAGTAACAGATGATTGGGTAATATGAGGTTGTTACCCAGCAAGAACAAAATTTGTCAACCGAGACAAAGCCGAACAAAAACAGACGATAGGGTAATCGAGTAGCTATAGGTCGTTACTCCGAGAAAAAACATTGCCAAACCGAGGCAAAGCCGATGCTGACATTTTTTCACTCAAGGGTAGTAAACCGTCTGCTATACCCCTCTCAGTTATTTGTCATTTTCCCTTCTGCTTTCTGAAGCGGGCGGTAAATAGTTTGTCCGTCCGTCAGTTGTTAGTACGTTCCTATGTTCGTCTTTCCGTCACGTTTTCGTATCCGCTCCTAAACAGCTCGACAAAATTTTGTCAAACGTTTACATAAACTTACTCACGTAATGTACTTTGAATCTCCTCTTTCTTTTCTTCATTCGAACTATATTTTGATTGCCCTTAGCAATACCTGAAGTTTGTCTTTCCTTTTATGTTTGTGGGGTACCGATATTGTATCCGAAACTTATCCTAAACCCCTCATTAGAATTTGTCAAAACTTTTGTTGCTCAGAATTGTAACCATTAAATACCATTACGCATGTTCTAAATTCAGTTTTTATCCGATTTTTTTTTTTTTATGTCCCAAATAAATACGGGTTTGGCATTTCTTTATTATGATTTTGTGAGATTTTCTAGCAGTCAACCTCTAGTTTAATTAAGTACACTGAATGGTCTTTATCTTTCAAATTAGTGATTTTTGTTTCTATTATTTTAAACGAGATGGTAACAGAAATAGACACACACCGAGCCATTTGTTAGAGTTGAACGTAACCATAGTATTACAAACCAGTATTTTAACATGAAATAAATAAAATTATATATATTTTTTATGATACTAGTAATTTTGATAATGGACCGGCACTCGGATATTTCATATTTTCCGAAAGACAGCTACCACGAAAACATGTCTTATTTCATTGTTGAGCGCCTTGGCAACCAAAAACTGTATACGTGTATATACTCTTTTCATGATTTTCTACACGTTGTCTCCTGGACATATTGACGTGCATGTGCTGATGCATTTAAATAAAACTAGCACTGGGAATTATTTTTTACGTACACTACAGTCGGGGCGGAATCTGCATTTTCTACTTGCCTACTTTGGGCATGGGCATAGACTATGATAGAGTTTGAATGTTGGTTTTTTTGTTTTTGTTTGTTAGATTTGATTTTTTCTCTCAAAACGCTTATTTGAATAAATTCATTGTCAAATGGTTATATAAGGCTGTGCAGTTGTGCCCACTATAGAGAGTCACCATGACAAAATCCCTTATGACTGTAATGTACGTGAAATAATCTCTGTACCTATATTATATTTTTCACCCGTCCCCACATATTCTATATGACTTTTAGTTTTTTTATTTAACACAGGTGTTTTTCCTTAATTCAAACTAATTTGTGTGGATCTCTATCATGTTTCACTGTGATGCAAAATTGCCAATTAATTATGGTTCCATGCAGTGACATAGATATACCATGCTACACTTCGCCACAAACATTGCCAATTAATTATGGTTCAATGCAGTGACATAAATACCACGATACACTTCGCCAATTAATTATGGTTCCATGCAGTGACATAGATACCATGATACACTTCGCCAATTAATTATGTTGGCACCTTTTATAGCTGGCTATAGGATATGGGTTTTTTCTCATTATTGAAGGCCTTACGGTAACCTATAATTGCTTTTATCTTCGTCATTTGAACTCTGTTGGATAGTGGTCTCATTGGAAATCATACCACATCTTCTTATTTTTAAACATTAATACATTTCCTGTAAAAAAAATTGATGCATATAGATATTTGATATACCAACCAAATAGACGATGGTGTTTTGACAGTTGATATACCAACCAAATGGACGATGGTGTTTTGACTGTTGACATACCAACCAAATGAACGATGGCATTATATTGAACCCCCTATTTGAGTGCCACTATAGATGGAAGGTGATTTAGTAGAGGAATTAATGTTTTCCTACCTACTGTCGTAAAGAGGGGCTAGTATTGCTTCATCAAACAATATCGATTATAACTCCCCAATACTAATACCTCCCCTATTTGAGTGCCACTATAGATGGAAGGTGATTTAGTAGAGTAAGTAATGTTTTCCTACCTACTGTCGTAAAGAGGGGCTAGTATTGTTTCATCAAACAATATCGATTATAACACCGCAATACTAATATTTTCCTCCGTCCCCCCCCCCCCCCCATATTTGAGTGCCACTAAAGATGGAAGGTGATTTGGTAGAGTAATTAATGTTTTCCTACCTACTGACGTAAAGAGGGGCTAGTATTGCTTCATCAAACAATATCGATTATAACTCCCCAATACTAATATCTCCCCCCCCCCATATTTGAGTGCCACTAAAGATGGAAGGTGATTTAGTAGAGTAAATAATGTTTTCCTACCTACTGACGTAGAGAGGGGCTAATATTGCTTCATCAAACAATATCGATTATAACTCCCCAATACTAGTATCTCCCCCACCCCCTAATTTGAGTCCCCCTATAGAAGGAAGGTGATTTGGTAGAGTAATTAATGTTTTCCTACCTGACTGACGTAAAGAGGGGCTAGTATTGCTTCATCAAACAATATCGATTATAACTCCGCAATACGACGGATCTTTGCTGATGATGTAAACGCAATAAGCTACATATGCTGTGCAAAATTACGGACAAGAAATATGCGAAAACGGCATATCCTAGGCCAGGGGGCTGCATCCACTGGTCGTCATTGATCGCTGTCCGCAATATGAAAATAAGAGAATGTGATGTGATTGGCAATAAGACAACAGTCCACCTCATTCTAAGTGACGTGTGTCTCGTTTATTGGTGTAGTATAGTTCAGACTGTGTTCTTGTTTCAAATATTGTCATTCCTGTGTCCTTTATAGCTTACTATACAGTATGAGTTTTTCTCATTGTTGAAAACCGTAGAGTGCCTTTATTCATTGGTTCCAGCTATGATGTTTATAAATTTTTTGCATTCATGATACGGAAAAAGGTGTCTTGAATCAGTCATATTTTGCTATGCATCAGAGATATGGTTTTGTACACAAACTATATGTAGGATATCTAAATAGATATATGGATAACATATATTTGGAGAAGCGGAATTATCTGACATTGAGTAAAACTGGATGCTTTTTGAATTTATTTTTTCGAAACACCAAAAATATCAAAAATAGGAATTTCATCAGAACCAAAATAAATATCATAGCATATGGTAAATTCTTCAGATCATATCTTCATGGTTTGTAAAAGACCAAATTCCCAAGACTTGAAAAAGGAGAAAACAATCGTCAAACAGTTCCGTTATAGCATGTGCACAACTTTAACATATGTGCAATCTTTCTGCGGAGTTTCAGGGATCTGGATTGACAACTGTAGGAGGAGTTGATTACACAAATTGTGTACCCACTTTTCTTATTGTAACTGTTCTTTGATGTGGGGTAGAATATCTTGTTTTAATAAAAAAAGATTGTTTAATTATTCGACATGCTCATAAATCTTACAATTGCCTTAAATGTACAGAACAACAACCGATATTCACAAGGGAACTTTATACAATATAGCAGAGACTGATTACTTGAATGATAAACTAACACATGATTATGCTTAAAGAAGCTGGGCTTTTTACCAACGGGACAGCAACCAAACGACACAAATTAGTGTGCATACAGTGTTCGACAATAGCCAGGTGTCTATGCAATCTGTTTAGCTCTACATCGCACCGAGTCAAACAATGTGAAACTGATAACAGGAAATTTCAATTGGTGCGGAAATAAATGTTTACATTTATCTTTTCCAATTTCACAATAATTGTAGAAAGTACTTGAACTTTTGACAATTGTTTGATTAAAATGAATGAAAACCACATGACAGAAAACACGGAAATGTTATAAGTATATATCTCCTAATGAATGATAAAATAGAATTCAATAATAATACATAAAAGTCTAGTATTGAGTACAGATGTCTAAACTTTGACTTTGTACAAAGCAGAAACCAAAGATTATAACTGCTTTCTGATATAATGAAGAGCTTACTATTGTTGTAACATTCATTGTAATGCCCGCATGCAATAAAAGGGAGGGGGTTCTGGTCTGTGCGTCCGTTTGATAGTCATTCCCGTATTAGGTTAAGGTTTTTGTTTAATAGATATAAGAAGATGTGGTAAGAGTGCCAATGAGACAACTCTTCATCCATGTCACAATTTGTAAAAAGTAAACCATTATAGGTCAAAGTACGGCCTTCAACACGGAGCCTTGGCTCACACCGAACAGCAAGCTATGAAGGGCCCCCAAAATGACTAGTGTAAAACAATTCAAACAGGAAAAACCAACGGTCTAAGTAAGCTATATAGTTTGAAATTAGTACATTGTTGTCGAGCCTTCGACTTTAGTCGAAAAAGCGAGACATAGCGATCCTACATTCCGTCGGCGTCGTCGTCGTCGTCGGCGGCGTCCACAAATATTCACTCTGTGGTTAAAGTTTTTGAAATTTTAATAACTTTCTTAAACTATCCTGGATTTCTACCAAACTTGGACAGAAGCTTGTTTATGATCATAAGATAGTATCCAGAAGTAAATTTTGTAAAAATAAAATTCCTGTTTTTCCGTATTTTACTTGTAAATGGACTTAGTTTTTCTGCCGGTAAACATTACATTCACTCTGTGGTTAAAGTTTTTAAAATTTTAATAACTTTCTTAAACTATCCTGGATTTCTACCAAACTTGGAGAGAAGCTTATTTATGATTATAAGATAGTATCCAGTAGTAAATTTGTTAAAAAAAAAATTTCATTTTTTCCGTATTTTACTTTTAAATGGACTTAGTTTTTCTGCCAGGAAACAATACATTCACTCTGTGGTTAAATTTTTTAAAATTTTAATAATTTTCTTAAACTATCCTGGATTTGTATCAAACTTGGACAGAAGCTTGTTTATGATCAAAAGCTAGTATCTAGAACAAATTTTGTACCTGTTTATCCGTATTTTACTTATAAATGGGCTTCGTTTTTCTTCCAGTTAACATTAAATACAGTCTGCAGTTAAAGTTTTTAAAACATTTATTAGATTCATAAACTATCCTGGATTTATACAAAACTTTGACAGAAGCTTCTTACAATCAAAAGATAGTATCTAAAGGAATATTTTTATTGATTTTTGTCCTCATTTTTGTTGAGCCTGCAATTAACAGCAAAAGTAGGCGAGACACTGGGTTCCGCGGAACCCTTACGAATTTTTAGGTTAAAGTTGACCATGTCACAAGTTTTGGTCACAAAAGACTGGTACCCGACTGTTATTTGACAAGTTTTACAATATTTGTATATTCCGAGGGCATACTGAATATTTTTCGGGGGGAACAACTCTATGGTCACACCGACATGAAACTTATTACACATTTTCGTTTAAGTGCGAACCTTTCAAATCATCGTGTATGTCTTTGTATAGCAACAGGGCGATTTAAAGCTTGACATTTTGTATCGACGCTTTACTATTTGTGCAGACTGTATGTTGACATCTTTTTGGTGCTATATATATCGATGTCTTTGGGATATGTGTGGCATTGGGTTGCTATCTCACTGACATATTCATGACATCCTCTTTTAATCATAACGGTTGGTATTTACCTTACTTTGGAGGTTTATAAAATTAATAAAGCGTTGGAAAATAAATCGTCACATGGAAAAAAAAAAAAAACTGGGGAATTTATTACGAAACAGATTCATGCAAAACTAGGTGTGTACAAACCAGAACAATATGCACCGAACCGTTTTACCTTAACTCATTCAAAAATGTTGGTCTGCTTACAGAACAGGATATACAACTAACAGTATGTTAATTGGTTATTTCATACCAACAAAAAGAGGCGACAGATACCATAGCCCGAAAAGGAGAATCAAAACTCATAGATCGTAATACAAGAGAGACCGAAAAGAACAGAGTTACACGTGTATTAAAGAACAGATAGGGTAAAGGGACTGGATTATTCTGAGGAACTATTAAGTAAACAACAGTTTACGACACTACATAAAAACACTCAAGACCAATGACATAAAAAAAACGTGTGTAATACATTGCAGTAAACCAAAGGGACGTGATAATAGTTTTAACATATTTTATTGTACAAAACAAATGGATTAGACACAAGTTTTTCAACTTAGTTCCGTCTTCTCCATAATATACATGAATATACATTATATTCATATTGCACATTACATAAATTTGTAATTTTCTAATAAGCATGAAGGCATGAAAATAATTAAATAAATAACAATAATTGTTATTATAATATTTATACACAAGAAAATAATAGAAACGGCTCAATGGATATCAAACGTTTTAATTTTGAATAATCAAACACACCCAAGGTTTATACCAAACGATCGATCCAAAGGGAAAACATCTACTGATATGCGTGTGTTTTTCAATTACATTCTATTTACCTGTATGATTTGTAAATAGTAACGTGCAATATATATTATGATACGGATATTAAATTCTGACGTTAAAAATACGGATAAAGAGATGACAAGAACATAGATTTAACGTAAGTATCCTTTTTGTATTAACTTAATAATTGAAATCCATTGAGACGAAACATTATGTTAACCGTTATGAACAACAAATCGATCATTCGAACAATGCAACGTCTGTACTGTAGTAAATAAAACAATAAAGAGCAAGGTTGTTATCAAAGTGAGAAACGTTGTGTTTCTTTTATATATTTATGTACTGAAGAAAATATTACAAAATTGTCATTTCTATCTAAGTTATCATTACCAAACAATAACAAATCAATTGTAACAGGAATGTGTAAGTGGGTCAGTTCAGTAAACATAACATTTCTTTGCGGTGCAAAGTTATTACAATATAATAAAAAGTGTTCGACACTTTCACTAGTGTAACCACATGCACAATATGCATCCTGTACTAAATTGGCCTTGTATAAATCCGCACCAAGTGCACTGCACTTATTGCGAAGCCTTGCATGTAATATAGATAATAGTCTATCTCCATAAAAATAGTACCTAGGAGGTTTTACGTTATGAAAATACAATTGTTGCAATTGTAACTTGAAAGAAGAGAATGTAGGAATTTGACGAATATGCAAATCTAATTTATTCCACAATGTAATAGAAGATGGAAAATAAGACTGTTGATAAACTGATATACGGTTCAATGGTATATTAATGTTATGTCTATTTCGCAGGTTATAATTAGTAGTATCTGATACATACGGAGGAACCAATGCTTGTAAATAAGCCGGTGTTTGGTTATTTACAATTTTATGAAACATGGTAATTTTTTTAACTTCCCTTCTTACACTTAATTTCTCCCATCCCGTCTCTCTATAAATAGAGTTAATACTAGCATAACATGGTAAACTGGTAACTATACGTGCTGCTTCAATCTGAATCTTTTCTAACCGTTCGGAATTAATTTGCCCTCATTTGTCCCAAACTTCAGATGAATATTCCAAAATAGGACGAATAAAAATCATATAAATCTTTTCAAGATATTCCCTTTTTAGTTTAAATTTTAGTTTCCTCAGTACGTTTACTTGTTTTGACGTCTTCTCTATCAGTTTATCAACATGTTTATTCCATTAACAGTCACTACTAAAAATAATACCTAAATGCTTATGTGTATCTACAGGAGCTATTGAGACTCCACCAAAATTTAAAGTAAGGACGTTCTGCATATTCCTAGTATTAAAAATCATGATATCTGTTTTATTAGGATTAAATTTTAGCATCCACTTTTCAGACCAATTTTGCAAATTATCTAGATCAATATTTATTAAAGTGTTTAGACGTGTAGCATCAGGTGCAGTATGGCCAATAGATGTGTCATCAGCAAAAAGTCTACTGAACCCACTTAGATCATCTGCAATGTCATTTATGTAAACCAAGAATAATAATGGACCAGGTACCGACCCCTGGGGCACACAAGCTCTTAAGCAGCTCAATGTGGATAGTGAATCTTTCATAACCACTCTTTGTGACCGTCCCGATAAATAACTTTTCAACCAACATAATAAATCCCCATTAATGCCATATTTTTCGAGTTTATATAAAAGACCTTTGATCCAAACTGTATCAAAATCTTTACTTATATCCACAAATGTTATACTAGCAATTTGCTTGTCGTTTAATGCCATTATAATATTATTATACAACTCGATCAACTGGTGGGTAGTAGAATATCCGGGAATGAATCCCGATTGAAACTTGTATAATAAATTATGTGAATGTAAATGATTAAAAATATTTTTGAAAACTATTTTTTCCAGAAGTTTGCTAACACAAGACAATAAAGAGACAGGTCTATAATTTGAGGACAAAGATTTATCACCACTTTTAAATAATGAAATAACATGTGCAATTTTCCACTGGTTTGGGAATATTTAATCCCGTAATGACCTATTGAATAATAAACATAATGGTTTTGAAATTTGATTTCTGACAGCAAGTAACATTCTGTTGCTTATAATATCAGGCCCCACCGCTTTATTAACATCAAGTGTGGAAATTATATCGTGCACGTCTTGTTCACTAACTACAATCAATGACAGGAAATCAGCACAACGATCGTTAAAGACTGGTAAATCCTTATCTGGATTCTCTAAATTCTACTTCTACTTCTTCTACTTCTACTCTGTAGTGACCGCCTTCAACACGTTGAAGTTTATGTCACTTGTACTGCGCGTTGCTTTGTGGAGACGTATATACAGTGAAAAATTTAACATTTTTTATAATTAAAAACAAAAATTGATAATAACATTTTTACATAGTGGTAGTGCATATTTTTATTTTAATCATTTTTAATATTAAGATAAAACTATTTACACATGATGAATTTTACTGACTGTAGGTGTAGGTTGAGATGGCTGTTTTGAACGACTCTATAGAGTCGCTCATAACAATACTCAGAGGAAGGCTGTTCCAGTTTTTAATTGTTTGTGGAAAAAATGATTGTTGGCGTATTTGTGTTCTGCAGGATGGAATTTGGTAAGAGAGTGCGTGCATGTTCCGGGACTGTCTGAGCGGTTGTATTAGTCTGTCTGTTTTTGTGATTGCGATGAGATGGTATGTGATTTTGTAAAACATGACAAGGCGTGCATCTGTTCTTCTGTGTGCGAGGTCTCTCCATTTTAAATTAGCTATAGAACAAAAATATTTATTCAAAATTTCTGACTTTTCAGTACTCTCATATGCCAAATTATAATTTTGATTCGGATCCTTCAAAGGCGGTACGTCATGAACAGGCCTGTCGTTTTTAATGTGCATATTAATAATCTTCCAATACTGTTTCGGATTCGCTTGTTTGATTTCATCTAAATTTTCATTTAAACGCGTAAAAATGTTGTTTAGCCTGCTTTTTCAAGTTATTTACTTTGTTTCGCTGTTGTTTAAACTTAAGTTCAGCCGAAGCAGATTTCAAACGTAGAAATAATTTACGGAATCTGTCGCGCTTGCGCATTTCACGACGCAAGTTAGAATTATACCAAATTTTGTCAACACATCGTACTACAACTTCTCGTGTAGGTAATTGTGACATATGTTCCATCGTGATCACTGATCCCTCTATCAATACAATCAATTGTGACATATGTTCCATCGTGATCACTGATCCCTCTATCAATACAATCAATTGTGACATATGTTTCATCGTGATCACTGATCCCTCTATCAATACAATCAATTGTGACATATGTTCCATCGTGATCACTGATCCCTCTATCAATACAATCAATTGTGACATATGTTCCATCGTGATCACTGATCCCTCTATCAATACAATCAATTGTGACATATGTTCCATCGTGATCACTGATCCCTCTATCAATACAATCAATTGTGACATATGTTTCATCGTGATCACTGATCCCTCTATCAATACAATCAATTGTGACATATGTTTCATCGTGATCACTGATCCCTCTATCAATACAATCAATTGTGACATATGTTTCATCGTGATCACTGATCCCTCTATCAATAGGTATTGTGTCTTTATCGACAACAGGTATTGAATCTGTAACTAAAATAGGATCAAGCAACGAAGTGTTACCTGTACGTGTATCAAAGTGCGTCGGCTTATCTATAATGTTAATGAGGCCTTTAATGAAAATAATATCTCTTATATTTGACGATATATTTGACATGAAATTTTTGTTCCGATCGCCCAAACAAATTATACTACCATTTTCATCTAAAGCCCTTTCAACATCATATCAAAATATTGCCAGAAACAAACTGAAGACTGTCGTTCTGATCTATAATTAATATTTATCAGTATTGACCGAAGTTTAATCTTTAATTCGAACCACATACTTTCAACTTGATCATGTTCTAAATCAACCCGACGAATAATATTTATAAAACTTTTATAATACATAATTATGCCACCGCCGTTGGCATTGCGGTCTTTTCGGACTGGTGTCTCAAAACCCAATAAGGATATATCCAAATCAGTAACGTTAATATCTAAATGTGATTCGGTAAAAAATACTATATCGAAATCTTCAATTATGTCAGTAATATAATTCAGTTTGTTTCTTAGGCTTCTAATATTACCGTGGAAAACTGACAATGTTTTTTCGGGCGGGTCTGATGTGCCTCCTGGACCAGGATTACTTTCTATATCACCACATATTAACAATAAGCTATATAACAACATATAAAATGATACAATATCAGAGTATGATTTGTATTTACTTAGTATCCATAACTTATATTTCTCCAAATTTACACATATTTCAAAAAGTACATCATTAAAACTAAAAGTATGTTTAATAACTGTTTTTACACAACCAGAGCTAATTTTGCAATAAAACAGTCCTATTGATATTCTGTGTGCAACAATATCACTACCCATTGTCGAACACAAAGTATTCTAATATTAAAAAATAGGACCGTTTTAAGACATTTGAAGAATACAAACAATAACACTTCGAATGATCACAATTGAGTTTTTCAACGGCATTACATGCTGTAATAAATCCTTTAAAAAGGCGTTTAATCCTATAGTTAATAGCCAGGGTAATAGGGCAGACTTACCCATTAAAAACTAAAACAGACCGTGTAATTTTGAGACTATAATATAAATCCAAAAGGGACCGCATAATTCACAGGGACTATTATACAGAAAATAGACAGGGTAATTTGGCAGACTGTTACCCATAAAAAAACCTAAATAGACCGCATAATTCTGAGACTATTATATGAAACCAAAAAAGGATCGCATAGGGTAATATGGCAGACACTGCATGATTCTGAGGGACTATTTTCAGACTTTTACCCAGAGAAAAACTAAAAGGGCCGCATAATTATGAGAGACTATATAAATAACAGCAGGATAATTGGGCATACACTGCATTATTATGAGGGACTTTTATTTCCTGCATGTTACTGCATAGGTTGTTTTTCTCATACATGACAGACGGCCCTATCTGTATAGGAACACATCGTGTTACTGTATGGGTTCTTTCTTTCATACATGACAGACAGCCCTATATGTATAAGGAACACATCGTGTTACTGTATGGGTTGTTTCTTTCATACATGAAAGACAACCCTATCTGTATTAGGACCACATCGTGTTACTGCTTTGGTTGTTTGTCTCATACATCCGTACGGCCCTATCTGCATTAGGAACACATCGTGTCACTGCATTGGTTGTTTGTCTCATACATGACAGACCGCCCTATCTGTATTAGGAACACATCGTGTTACTGTATGGGTTCTTTCTTTCATACATGACAGACAGCACTATCTGCATAAGGAACACATCATGTTACTGTATGGGCTGTTTCTTTCATACATGACAGACAACCTTGTCTGCATTAGGAACACATCGTGTTACTGCATTGGTTATTTGTCTTATACATGACAGACAGCACTATCTGCATTAAGAACACACTCTGAGGGAACATATCGTGTTATTGCATTGGTTATGTGTCTCATACATGACAGACAGCACTATCTGCATAAGGAACACATCGTGTTACTGTATGGGTTGTTTCTTTCATACATGACAGACAGCACTATCTGCATTAGGAACACATCGTGTTACTGTATAGGTTGTTTCTTTCATACATGACAGACAGCACTATCTGCATAAGGAACACATTGTGTTACTGTATGGGTTGTTTCTTTCATACATGACAGACAGCACTATCTGCATTAAGAACACACTCTGAGGGAACACATCGTGTTACTGCATTGGTTATGTGTCTCATACATGACAGACAGCACTATCTGCATAAGGAACACATCGTGTTATTGTATGAGTTGTTTCTTTCATACATGACAGACAGCATTATTTGCATTAGGAACATATCGTGTTACTGTATAGGTTGTTTGTCACATATATGACAGACAGCATTATCTGCATTAGGAACACATCGTGTTACTGCATAGGTTGTTTGTCTCATACATGACAGACGGCTCTATATGCATTAGGAACACATCGTGTTACTGTATGTGTTGTTTCTCTCATACATGACAGCCTTATCTTTTTTTTTCATTTTCCTCTATTTTATAAGTTTTGACAATAATTCTCTATTTTTTATATTTAAGCAGCCAATTATTCTTTATTCTGTATTTTTATCCTATTTTTTCTTTATTCTATATTTTTGTCTGTACCTTATTTTGCACTTTGTATCCATTATTCTCTATTCTGTAAATCCCATCAACGAAGACTCTCTTGCATGGATGCATCAGGGTGTAACTCAAATTACTGATTGCATTCATAAAAGTGATAGATGGATATTCTTGATTGAAACCGAAAGTCTGCATGTTGGAAATATAATGCCTTTTGAGTACATTTTTTTTATAAAAACATTTAAAATTTTCATTTTTTTTTATCAAAATACCTTCAACTAGTGCAATATGATATATCATTGCATGCTAACTTTTGGATACGTTCTGTATACAATATTTTGTTGCTATATACAAGTGTGGACACAGATCAGTGTGGATAGTATGTTTGGATGTTTGACAGTGTTTTATGACAAAAGGAGTTCTATGTTTTTTTCCCATAGGGTTCTATATTATTAACTGTGTTGCAAAATGAAAGCCAACCTGAGCATTAGGAGTGTTGTTTATTTAATATTTAGTTTGTTATGTTCAAGACTGTCATGGAAGAGACACTAATTGCATTGATTACCAAATGATTATGATAGGATATGTTCCACATCTTTGATTTTGGATACATTTTGTAGCTAGGAGAGGAACACATATTAGGTTCATTTGTTCACGATGTGATTTTTTATATGGGAGATGGTATCTGAGAACATGTATTTGCTTACTATTTGTATGGTTCTATTTATGTTACTTTGTGGTGGATCATCAGTATCATTAGTAAAAGATTTCGTTTAAATGTCAAAATTCTTTCTCAGATTAGAAGACATTTAATGGTTTTAAGTAATGACAATGCCTGACATGATGCTTGGGGCTAGATGAGCTAGAAAGTAAACTTCTGTGTTATTTTTTATTAATTCTTCGAAAATATCTTCTCCAAAGCCTGGTCAAAGCAAAAAAAAGTTTTGACCAGTATGAAAATGATATCAACAAAAGAACCTTTGTGAGCATGCTTCAAAAACTCATAACTGCTACAGAAGTCATCTGATAAAATTTCAAGTGGATATGAACATCTACTTAATATGTCTAAATATCTAAAAAGTTAAAGTATTCAAAATGAAAAAGGTATTGCAAAAATATTCTCTTTTCAATTTTTTTTGTTATATGGATACAAATATAAGTGATACCAGTACAGTAAGGCAGTTTTGTTGTGGTATGAAAGTGTAGTAATTAACATTTACTGTTAATTCACACAAATTAAGAAATAAACAAATGAATGATAAATGTTGAACAATGAAATATAGTTTTAAAAATCTATTAGGCCAGATAGGCCTTATGAATTTTGTTCTTTTTTTTAACATACTGAACGACCATTTACACTCAGGACTGAGTCGTCAGTAGGCAGTACAGATGTATAAAAGTGTAACAAAACAACCTAGCATCATATTGCTAGTAGCACGAGTAGCATTGTTTGGTAAATTTGTGCTTTTTTTTTAAATTTGGCTTATGGACAAAAAATGTTTGGTTCAAATCTAAATAAAATGCTTTTATCTCTAATATTAATACTTCTTACATTGTACATAGAATGGATACTACTTTGACAATTCCTTGTGCAGATGAGAGTTGTCTGTCAAATCTTTATTTCACAAAGAATGAATTGCATAACAATGAACTGAGCTCAAAGCAAAGCGCTTTAATAATACACTTAGACAAAGAGCTCAATCCAGTGATATACTTTGTACTACAGGTCCTTCATGAACATCCATCGGCCAAAACCACATCTCACAATTATGTCATAATACATGATTGGATCAGAAGTCCTGAAAAAAGACATTTATTTTTTCATCATATTTTAAGTATATACACCGGTTAAAACTTTCACAAATTTGTGCTAAAATCATTCAGAATCTAGCAAGTAACAATCGCTTCATGCACATATTGATATAGGTTGAGTGCCCCTCTGTCCGAAATAAGAACATACCTCCACCTAATTTTAGTTAACTGGTAAAGAAACATTCATAACTATAAAATGTTATTAGACTTGCCAGTGTCTATTTACCATCACCACTGAATCAATAATATATGTATACATATATAAGACTAAAATTGACGTACATATATAAGACTAAAATTGACGTTCTGTCTTTACTCGACCTTCATTCCTCAAGTCGATGTTCAAATCTGACTTCATAATAAAATAAGATTCCAAATCTACGACCATGAAATACCCTTCTAATAGACTAGCCGCAATGAAATCCTAGTTTTCTAAAATGGTAGGTGGAACCTAAAACTAAAAAAATTTTAAACGATATATTTTAAATCTTGCAAATACATGTAATAATAATTCTTCTCAATAATTCGTTATATTTTTCCTTATTTTGTCTATTGTTCGAAACTGTATATTGACCTCTTGATGTCTTTCAATTACATCAAGTTTGGCGTTGGGTTGATGTCTGATTGTTGTACATGTAATATATCGACGTGGGATTTGTTTATATAAATAACAACTATTCCCTTAAATTCAAATAAAATGGATGTAAGAAATTATAGGCAACCATATGCATACCACCTTCAATAAACAGCTGAGCCATGGGCGCATGATACGCCCGTCACATTTTCAAAGAATAAAGTTCAATTACTTCTCAATGTCATATTAGAAATTTATGAAAATCAAAAGGGAGCTTACATTAATAGATATAAACAATACACCAACGTTTCATGAGAATTGCTGGAAACATTTTAAAGTTATTGTCCGAAAACTGGAAAATCCCCCCGCCCCCCCATTTTTAATGAATAAAACCCCATAACTCGGAAATATAAAATCTAAAATTTATAAAATTCTTAAGGGAGCTTACATCAATAGATATAAACAATTCACCAATGTTTCATGAGAACTGCTGAAAACATTTTTGAGTTATAGTCCGAAAACTGGAAAATCCCCCTTTTTTTAAGAATAAAACGCTGTAACTTAGAAACGTAAAATCTAAAATTTATAAAAATCCAAAGGGAGATCATGTCAATAGATATACACAATTCACCAAAATATCTTGCAAGTTGGTGAAAGCATTCTTGAGTTATTATCAGAAAACTGGAAAATCTCCCTTTTTTAATGATTAAAACCCAATAACTCGGAAACGTAAAATCTAAAATTTATAAAAAACGAAAGGGAGCTCAGGTCAATAGATATAAACTGTAATGCCTAATGACTAACAAAATGTTTCTTGTAATTCTTTATTTCACTACAAACTTCCCAGGAGAAGGTAAAAAGCTACAAAAAAATAAACAATCATAAGTTATTGTTCCTAAGTTATTTCTTAACATGTACTGTAATTAAACATAATACAAGTAATGCAAAACAATGAATAAATCCCTTAATATGCTTTAAATGTTTAAAACAAACAAGAAAAATATATTTCTCAAATTTATCAATTTGCTCCTAAATGAACCTTGTGTCCAGGCAGAGACATATATATATACAGAGATTGGCAACTTATCGTTACGGCTTTTACCGAGCTGTCAAGATCACGCGTGTGCACGAGATTTCTCGAGACTAGTAAATCCGCCAAGAGTTCCCGCCATATTGTTTATTTACACACAGCTATATCGTACAGAAAACAACCAAATAATAATAGAATGCAACCTATATCTACATCATTCAGGTAAGAATCAATTAACATAACATAGGCACATAATTTGCTGTTATTTTCAGCTATTTTTAGTAATATTTAACCAATTTAAGGTAGTTCAGGGGTATACCGCCATCTTGAATTGTACAATCACAGTACATAATCGGTCTAGTTCTTTGCCCAAATCTGCAAATTTGGAGACAGATTTGCAATTTATTGGTTACACTGTTTATTTATATAAAGAAAACTTAGTGATTCATTGCAATTTCGAAAATGTTTTAACAAATACCAAATACTTGTGTTTTTAGAATCAATTTTTCAAATAAGCCATTTAAGGGGAGATAACTCTTTTAGTACGAAATTTATACTGGACATATAGGGAAATTTTCATTTTTTACTTGTAGCAAGAAAAAGAGTTCGGTGACACAATTTTTTCTTTCCATTTTCTTGAAATATATTATAAAACCTATCTTCTCATATTTTATTTCAAAATTCTGTCTTATAGATTTCTTTTTATGCACAAAAATGTGTTTTTTCATGAACAATCTATGCAAATTTTGGCAATTTTGAACGACTCGTACCTTGAAAAATAGCGCGGTGACCTATACTTTTTATTATTTTTTTGAAAAAAGCATAGTAAAATCTTCATTTTAGCAAAGTATAAGAAAATTCTGTCATTTTTTTTCTATACCCCTGAACTACCTTAAAGGCAAATTTATGTCCCGATTCAAGATGCCCAAATTTCAGGTTCATTACTCGATATGGCTCCCGACTTTTGGAACAAAATTAAAGAAAACTAAGCAATATATTGAATTCGTAATTGTTTAAACAATGACATATAAGGTGTTAAAAAGGTTTTCTGATATCATATTTGGACAGGGATTGTCTTGAATTAAAATATCATTGGATGAAAATACGACTTTAAATGTCTTAAAATGGCCCTCGTGGACAGTATTTGCACAATCTCGACCTACCGAATTCTCATTTGTAATGAAATGCTACCCTAAAACAATTTTTATACGGAATACTTGACATCATACTTATTAAAAAGACAGATAAGTCTCTGAAAATATATATTATTCATCGTATATTACCCCCTTTATTTCCCTTTTCCTTTCCCACAACTGCCATTGCTTTAAGAACCCTGATACATGTCAGAAAAGCATGTTGTATATCATATTTGTCTTTTTGTTTTATTGCTTTGTACTTAAACATGGTAAATCAGACGTTAAATTTCCTTGTTCGAATTGTTTTACTTAAGAATTTTTCATTTCAGGCCTTTTTTTTTAGCTTACTAAACACAAGGATGTTAACTAACATATATAAGTCCTTGCTAAGCAGCATGAGTTTTGCTTCGTGTTGAAGGCCATATGGTGATTTATTGTTTCTATTCTCTAGGTCATTTGGTCTCTGGTGGAGAGTTGTCTCATTGGCAATCATACAACATCTTATCTTATATATATACATTTTGTACTTGTACTTATTAAGAATAAGAACCCTAAGAGATACAGCATCTATTCATGAATGATCCATGTTGATTCAGGATTTTGATATTAAAAGATGGGCCGCAAATAAAACTTGAGAACATGATTTTGTCTTAAGATTTCATCCAATATTGAAAACGATTCAATTTCAAAAGATACATTTAAAATTTCAATATTTAAAAGGTGTAAACATTAGGGGATTTCATGTAGAAAAACTAAAAAAAAATATGTTAATCAATATTTTTTTGGTGGAAGAAGACTTCAAGTCTTCTGAAGGCCTATGGTGCCGACTTTAAAATCATTGAACCACCTCCGTATGCCGCATCCGTTTCTGTGTATTACAATTTCATAACAACTTCCGATTCTTGACACCGATTTTACACATGATTAAGCATCTGAATCATTTAATTTGTAAATTAGGATTGAAAACAATCACTATCGTTAATATTTACCCTTTTATTAATGTAATTTATTAGATTTCATCTCATCTACATGAACGTTATTTGTTTACTTGTAACCGGATGTTTTAATGTAGATATTTGTAGTACCCATGCGTGAATTTGGTATCGGGACAACTCGCCCTGTTTACATGTTCGCCCTTTGTCTGTTCGTCCTGAGTTCTTTCGCCCGTATAGTACGTTCACCCTGTGTTCATTCTCTTCACTCTTATCTTACACAACGTTTTATAATACGTCCTTGCATTTATTAAAAATATTGATATTAAGGGTATCGTTAAAAAAGCTCTAAAACACGATTTAGTGAAAATCATCTGTTCCTTATTTTGTTCCCAAGGTAAGACAATAGTGTTCAGCCAATCAAATTCTGTGTTTCTCATGATCAAATTAATAAGCCAATCAAAACGTTTTCTCTGAAGATTATTCTAACATGCTAGATTTTGAACTTGTGTTGTTTTCATCTAGTACTTTAAAAAAATACTTTTAAATAATACAAGTGAAAACATCTCCGTTTCTACTTGGTGTTCCTAATTGGAAGGAAATACGAAGAAGAAGAAGTTGTAAAATCGTGAACATGGCATGTGAATTTTCATCTGCAAGGAGGTTCTTACACAGCTTAAGGATAAAAGCATGACTGATTGACCAAATTCAATGATGCAGTACTACCATAAAGATAATAAATAGTATTTTTTCACTAATTTATTGACATTATACTTTTGTAACATATGTTATTTTGTATTCAATTAAATCATTTAAAGCACAATGTACTATTCTTTTTCACAAAGACAAACAAACAGGTTGGGACCCCACCCCACCCCACCCATTATGAGTGGTGTCCCTTAAATGAGGGACTGTCCCTAAAAAAGGGTCATTTTACTGTTGAAAAAAAGAAAGAAAATTTTAAGATTTTTAACTCAAAAGTGGGAAAATTCATTATATTTGGAACAACTTTTCTAAATGAGGGTCAAATTAATAAAGAAGATATAAGTTTAGAAACATCACAAAATTCTTTTGACATGTTTTGACACTTTAATACTTGATAGATGCATAGTTCTTGGGAAAAGTTTCATCAAATAATATGAATATAGAGGTGCTCATTTTTACAGTGGGTTGTAATGTTCTTCTAATGAGGGTGACACATCTTTGCATAATTCAAAATTGGAAATTTCAACAAGCATCTAATATTCTTACACAAGAAAATAAACCCTGGTCTGCTAGCTACATGTTCATCTTTTCTACTGATTTAAAACTTAAATCATGCAAACAGACTTAAGAAAAAGGCATGTAAGCTCATCATAAAATATGACACTTTTCAAGACAATCCAGATCGTGCAAAATACTTCGCTAAAATTGTAACCTTTAAAATTGTTGTCGCACACTAAAACCCCATGGGAAATTTCAAAAGTTGGCAGGTATGTAACAAGTCTTACTATTTTTATGCCCCATTTATGGGCATTATGTTTACTGGTCTGTCCGTCCGTCCTGCTTCAGGTTAAA
>CM029606.1:9474963-9588019 GCA_017311375.1 Mytilus coruscus
TCGACATTTTTGGAAAATGACCCATATGGTAATAAAAATACAGAAAATGTAAAACATTTGATAAAATGTGATTAACAAGTTTTTGTATTTTACTGAAAGCCAATCTTTGAATCAATTTAACCACCTGACAAATCAATAACATTTTGCAAACTAACGGATCCCGTGTTAAAATAGCGTACCAGTAATCACGTTTATGGAACAGGTTATATTTTAACAGATGCTTTGTGAATAAGCTCCCATATGCATGTTTAAAACACTAAAATTGAAAACATTGTGAAACATATGGCATTTAAATTTCAAATCAGTGCCCTGAAAATTTGTGCAATAACAATATAGAAAGTTTTATATTGTAAATAATAATTGAATACTTTTGTTGTATAATTTTACCATTCAGGTTTGATATTTATTATTTACATATAAATATTGTTTTAGTTGATTATCGTCTCTCATAAATCTGTACAGATTGGCTTATGTATACAAAATGTATCTTTTATAAATGTATTGTGTAATTTCATACATAAGGTGAGATGTAAATAAAATATTGAATTGAATTGAATTGAATTTGAAAAGAGTAAATTCTGTAACATATTTTAGCTCACCTGGCCCGAAGGGCCAAGTGAGCTTTTCTCATCACTTGGCGTCCGTCGTCCGTCGTCGTCCGTCGTCGTCTGTCGTCGTCCGTCGTCGTTAACTTTTACAAAATCTTCTCCTCTAAAACTACTGGGCCAAATTTAACCAAACTTGGCCACAATCATCATTAGGTATCTAGTTTAAAAATTGTGTCCGGTGACCTGCCAAACCAACCAAGATGGCCGCCATGGCTAAAAATAGAACATAGGGTAAAATGTATATTTTGGCTTATAACTCTGAAACCAAAGCATTTAGAGCAAATCTGACATAGGGTAAAATTGTTGATCAAGTCAAGATCTATCTGCCCTGAAATTTTCAGATGAATCGGACAATGGGTTGTTGGGTTGCTGCCCCTGAATTAGTAATTTTAAGGATTTTTTTCCCTTTTTCGGTTATTATCTTGAAAATTATTATAGATAGAGATAAACTGTAAACAGCAATAGTGTTCAGCAAAGGAAGATCTACAAATAAGTCAAATGATCAAGATGGTCAGTTGACCCTTAAGGAGTTATTGCCCTTTAAAGTAATTTTTACCAGTTTTGTAAATTTTTGTTATCTTTACAAAAATCTTCTCCTCTGAAACTACTGGACCAAATTCAACCAAACTTAGCCACAATCATTATTAGGGTACTTAGTTTAAAAATGTGTGCAGTGACCCAGCCAACCAACCAAGATGGCTGCCATGGCTAAAATAGAACATAGGGTAAAATGTAGATTTTGGCTTGTAACTCTGAAACCAAAGCATTTAAAGCAAATCTTACAGGGATTAACTTGTTTATCAAGTAAATATCTATCTGCCCTCAAATTTTCAGATGAATTGGACAACTGGTTGTTGGATTGCTGCCCTGAATTGGTAATTTTAAGGAAATTTTGCCGTTTTTGGTTATTATCTTGAAAATTATTACAGATAGAGATAAACTGTAAACAGCAATAATGTTCAGCAAAATAAGATCTTCAAATAAGTCAACATGATCAAAATGGTCAGTTGACCCTTAAGGAGTTATTGCCCTTTAAAGTAATTTTTACCAGTTTTGTAAATTTTGTAATCTTTACAAAATCTTCTCCTCTGAAACTACTGGACCAAATTCAACCAAACTTAGCCACAATCATTATTAGGGTACTTAGTTTAAAAATGTGTGGTGACCCAGCCAACCAACCAAGATGGCTGCCATGGCTAAAATAGAATATAGGGTAAAATGTAGATTTTGGCTTGTAACTCTGAAACCAAAGCATTTAAAGCAAATCTTACAGGGATTAACTTGTTTATCAAGTAAATATCTATCTGCCCTCAAATTTTCAGATGAATTGGACAACTGGTTGTTGGATTGCTGCCCCTGAATTGGTAATTTTTAAGGAAATTTTGCCGTTTTTGGTTATTATCTTGAAAATTATTACAGATAGAGATAAACTGTAAACAGCAATAATGTTCAGCAAAGTAAGATCTTCAAATAAGTCAAACATGACCAAAATGGTCAGTTGACCCCCTTAAGGAGTTATTGCCCTTTATAGTCAATTTTTAACAATTTTCATTAATTTGGTAAATTTTGGTAAGTTTTTACAAAATGTTTTCCTTTTGTAATCTTCTTTTCTGAAACTGCAGTAGAACATCAATATAGAAAACAATCTACTAATGAACTGGACATAAAAATAATTGATAATTCTATAACATGAAAAAAACACATTAATACCTGATGATGGTGTTTCTTTCTTTACATTGAAAATGATGTCACAACTATAATCCCGAACAATAGGTCGAATGTCAGATATGTTTCAGTACTTTGGCTTCATTTTCTACAGATTCCGAAGTTCAAATGATGCTTGAATTCCTACACTAATTTGTACAGACTTCATCCCCTTTCACAGGTAATGCCTGCCTCATATTATATTTAAAACTTTAATAGAATATCAGAAATTTTGAGAGAAAATTAATCAACCATGCAAGATCTAAAACTTAATTAATATTGTTCAAATTATCAATTAACTATTAAAAAAAAAAATTCTCATTAAAAAAATATAGTTCTTCATTTTATATTTTATCAGAAGTTTAGGGAAAAAAATTGAATTTAATTGTGTCCCTTGTTCTCATTTCCTGGGATAAATCCAATACAAATTAAAGTATTGGTATTGAATTAATATTTAAGAAATATTTCAAACCTTACCATTTTCTTCACAAGAATGAAGACCATATTTTCAGTGTCATGAGTATCAGTCATCATATTTATTGTACTTTGTTGTTTAAAAGTTGAATACAAAAAGATCAACAAAGCAATTCAAAACCACTTGAATTTTGCAACAACAAATGCGAGTTTTAACGACCTCAGCTGGCTATACAACCCTTGCACAATCAACTGAATTTTGCAGAAATCATTAATAGGAAAGATTGCCCTTAAATGATAATTTTTATTACCTTTTGTTTTTTTTTTTGGGGTGTTGCGCAACAACAAAACTTCACAACAAACTTTCTCATCACTTCGCATTTCTCGTTAGATAAATTTTACAAAAATTCTCCCCTGAAACTACTGTCAAATTAAACCAAACTTGGTTTAAATCACCACTAGGATATCCAGGGACCACTGTGTATGATGACCCTGCCTGCCAACATGGCACACATGGATGAAATAAAACATAGGTTTCAAATGCACTTTTTAGTCTTATATCTCTGAAACTAAACGACAGTACAACAGTTGCATTTATCATGCATCAATTGTAAATAAAAATATCAGGTGAGCGACACAGGGTCCTTGGAGCCTCTAGTTCACCTTCAAAATAAGATGACTTCAACATTTGTCGTAGGAGAATTTCCAGATATTCTCTCCTTAAGCCACCTTCATCTTCTCCGCATTCATTACGGAACTCGACCTAAAATTGAGATTATGCAAAATACTGAGCATTTGTCATTGAAACCCTCCACAACAAACTAGAACAGTTTGGCAACGTTACATGGTGTATTTACATTCAGGTGTATGGAAATAAA
Organism: Mytilus coruscus; assembly: GCA_017311375.1. NCBI lineage: Eukaryota > Metazoa > Mollusca > Bivalvia > Mytilida > Mytilidae > Mytilus > Mytilus coruscus. The sequence goes on from CM029606.1 coordinate 9,478,568, forward strand.
ATTAAAACGGAGGTAAATCGAAATTTGAACAGCAACAGCAGTAAAATATCCATGTTTCACTTGCTTGGCTTGTAATAATTATACACTATATTTCTGTGAATATTTTCTATTCCAGTTTTTGCTACACGTGCTGTTCTTATTTTCAAAGTCTTAAACATTCATTAAATATGTAGGCACGGCAAAATCATATCTTACGTGATAATGAACAGCCAGTATAATTTTTATATATAATAACTTTATTGCAAGGAAAAAAATGTTCCTCATCATCTTAAATTTTGCAAACTTCACCCACACTATGTAATTGTTTTTTTTATAAATTATTTTCATATCGACTTATTTCAATTTCCAAGTTATGGTCCCTTAAATACACGGAATTTGTTAAAAGCTGTTGACTATTAAATTGTTTTAGATTGTGCAAGTAGTCTTCCAGTTTAATGTAATTAAATGCATCGTTCCGATATTTGACAGCCTTTTATAAGACTGATTATATCTTGATACCTTTCGCACCTTACACAAAATGTTTTAATGTATGGTTTAAATTTAAAACCTGTACCTACTTTGTTGACCAAAATTTAAAAAAAAAAATAAATGCAGTGCGAGATTTTAAATAAATTATTCTATTTCTTCGCCAAAGATATGCAGTTAAATAGAGCGTTATGTCAAAATGTATATACAAACAGAAAGCAATAAAACATCTTTCAATTAGTATTAATGATCATGGTTTAAACTTAATATCCAGTGCAATTAATTTGCATTTTATTTCTCAGTTTTGAAAAGGAAATTTTATTTAAGTGTGCATACCTTTCATAGTTACAAACCAACAAATCAAACAATCAAAGCTCATTAGAACTCATAATGTAGAAACCCCGACATCCTAAATGTCTCTCTGTGAATATGCAGACACAGATGTTTGGTACCATAGGCCGTAAATTCTGACCATTAAACTTTCACTTGTTTATATAACGGATCAAGAGCACAACAGGTTACAACAGTCATAAACTAGTTTATTAATGCTGTCATCATCATCTAAACTGTTACATTTAATGTCTCTCTAGATAATAGTAGACGATATTTTTCTCCCCTTCCATTTCGTTTTTATTTTTAGGCAGTTAGAGTGACAATATCTAACCAACTAGTAAAGCTACCCGAAGAAGTGAGCACATTTTGACACTATTTTAAAAGCTTTGTACAGTCTTTATTTCCAGGTTTTAACAAGTGGCAGTCCTTTTTGTAGCTGCAGTGGAGTTTTTTATCATGTCTTTTAGTTTTTCAACAGAGTTCCCGCAAATTGCACCTGCACCAAGTAAAGCTACCTAGACAATGTTTTGTTTTTTGTTGTGTTTCATTCTGGTCGAATTTCTAAATTTTCATAGGAAGCGGATGTGTTCTATATTTCATTTTCCAATGGTTTTTTGTCGATTTTCGTTATTTTAAACATTTATTTTTGTATTATTAACAGACTGTTTTTGACTGTCCCTTGCCTTTTGTTAAGTGGTAATAATTCAACCATACTTTATGATATTATCTGACTTACCTTTAATGTCTGGTTTAATTTAAAATTTTCTCTGTTGAAGCACCGCAATGAATGCTCCCACAATGACCTGGGTTGTCTAGACACAACTATCTTTTGAAAATTGTCCAAATCAATTTCTTTAATTTTCCAGGTTTGTAACAGTTCCCTTACATCTACATGTACGTCCTCTCCCTGTCTGACAGAGGCTAACCTATAATGATTCAATAAGTAATGTTCATAGTGAAACCATTTCAATATACACTTATTCTGAAGTTTGAGTCAGATTTTGAGTTTCAGATTCGATTTTCAATTCCAGTTAGAGTATGCATTATCTATTTTTTTTATTTCAATTGTATACACTTTTTATAAAAATATTTTGATGCACACTTTTCCATTAGTAACAGTCGCCTCCTAGAAAGTTACAGTGGCGGATCCAGCGGGGGGGAGTCCGGGGGTTGGAACCCCCCTTTTTTTGGACGATCAATGCATTTGAATGGGGACATATGGTTGGAACCCCCCTTTATCCTGGATTGGGAACCCCCCCTTTTTAAAATGGCTGGATCCGCCCCTGAGTTAGATGCTCTTGGCGAATGCGATTCATCAAAAAATGTCAATAGTTCATATATTTTTTAATTATCTCAAATGTGAGAAAATCAGAGATCATATAATTATACATGGAGCGTTAATTGACTCTGTTTATACATCCGTGCATCTCTTTTCCCATCTTAAATAACTGAAAGAGTGTACAGTTTTCTTGCGATGAAATACATAAATATATAGGACAAAATACCTCCCAGCAGTATCTTGATCTTGGTCTTGATCCTGGTGCTCATCCTCAACAACATCGTAAAGATCGTCATCAACATCAAAATTATCTGTGTAAGTGCTGGTAATTAAATCTTCATATGTCCTAAATTAATATAACCCATACACTACCACACATTTTACATTTGAGACATGCTAGCCTAGATTACAATCCTACATTTAATTGGTTGACATACACTTTTGATACCAGATTTTTAAAGGACGAGATCAACTTTAGGTATGAAGTGTTTCTTCCAGAAGCCAAAAGTTAAGCGAGTCTTGTAATGGTCATTCACAAAGAGCCACCAGCCATAAAATGTTTTATTATACACTTTATGTAAAATACACCATCATTTAATACACATTTAAATGTAATAAAGGCATAATTTTTAGGGTGATCCTTGTTGTAACGTTATGTTTCTAAACTACGAACTCATCATTTATGTTTTGCTAGTGGTTTTGATTCGTGTCATATTTTGTATGCCATTCCAATAGGGTTTACTTTAAATGTAAAACTTTCCATACATGCCATTTTAAATAGAGGCTGCTGGAAATGCTTCATAAATATGATATATATATATAGTTCATAGTTTGAAAGCAGAAATAATTTTTTTTATCGTTACATTATTTAAGGAATGACTGTAATATTTTTTCTGTCTTTGAAGAAATAACATAAAAAATGTGGTGCACACTGAATAACCCACGTAGCGGGTTATTTCAAAGTGTGAACCACATTTTTTATGTTATTTCGAATAGACAGATAAAATATTACAGTTATTTCTTATAATTTAATTCAAATTCCATTTTAAACGGGAGTAAACCATGCAAAACGTTGATGACTAAATTATGTCTATGATCTGAAAACACAACGACGTCAGCCAATCAGAAGACGCGTTACATCCAAAATTATATTATATAAGTTTAAAACCTTATAATTGGTATGGTACAGTCACGTCTCAGTCATTACAGCTGAACGGACGTGCTGGGTCAGCTCTCTTTACCCGCTATCTTCGATGAGGGTTTACTGATAGATGGATCAACGACTTACTACTTTAGATGACAGAAACCAATCCAACGCTGTACAGTAAACGTTGTAGTTGGCGTATTTCGCGTTGACATGCACTCCAAAACCCATTGTGGATGGGGAGTGTTATGCCGATTGACGTCCGAGGGCTGTATCCTAGGTGTTAGATGATTGACCTTCATTTCACTGCCTCACGGCTTTGGTCCTGATAATGCTTCCTGTCATCTTTATTACTACGTCCGAGACTCATCTACCAGTACTCCATCATCGAGGTTAGCGGGCTGCCAAGCTGACCAATCTGGCCCTGAAAGCAGCCGTTGTGAAGAAATAACATCAAAATAGTCAACAAAAGAAACCAAAACAACTCACAAAACCAAGATGGCGGCCTACCAAAATGGCGTCCTCAACCTGTTCCTGACCGATGGCAGAAATTATTTAAACGCTCACCAAACGCCTTCGGGCACCGAGCCGACCGTGCGAGGGCTCAACAGCCAGTCAAGGTCGTTAAACACCCCAGTAGTAGTTGGTATGGTAGTTGTTGGCTCGTCAACATTCCACATAACCTCAACAACTGCAGAATGACGTATCCCAAAGTCTGCAAGATTTCCACTACTTGTCCAGGAACTGATTTTTTTCTCTGTGCCCACAACAATTATTTCAAATCCCTTAGTTGAAAAGGGCTGAGATCCCACAAATTCGATCAGTATCTACAATAATAAATTTCTATTAGACCCAAACACGTTACAGTAAGGAAAACATAAAGGAATATTCACCAATAGGACATTATCAACATTTTTCTAAGTTAATTTTTCCAATATAATTTTTGAAGATCGATGTGTTACACAAATGCTAAAAATGTCGATCTCCAATTATCAGTCTATTGATTTTAAAACGGGGAGGGCTTGTCGTGAATAGTAAATGGGAAATTAGAAAAGTCTTAACAAGGCAATTGATATAAAAGGACAAATATCCCTCAGTTTGCATATATTGTAGACAAGACAAGGGCAACAACTAAAAAAGTACTTTTATTTTGTTCTTTAAGACAATTTATAAATCTTATCTTATCTTATCTTTTTTCAAGGAGCATAACTCTTTTAAAATTATTTGATCAGGACTTATTTTCGACATTGTCTGAGACATTGCTGATATAAACCAATGATGTAAGTTTCATAAAATTCTTGCAAGAATTGTACACATGAGAGCACAATTAATGAAATTTTCCATATAATCATAATTTCCAAGGGTCAAAACTCTTTTTAAAAATTATTGTTCGGCACTGATTTTCGAACTCGTCCAAGACATTGCTAATACAAACCTACGATATAAGTTTCATTTAAGTCTAGCTAGGTTTGTACACATGAGAGCGCTAACGATGAAATTTTACATATATCTAATGTTGCAATTATTTTCGAACTAGTCCAAGCTATTGCTGATATGAACCCACAATATAAAATCTGGCAAAAACTGTATACCTGAGAGCGCTTACAATATCAGGTGGACGCACATACGGACGGACGGTATTTCCTGTCCCCGCAATGCGTTTCGCGGGTGACAAATATATATGGTCTTCAGGTTGGGATGTAAACCATTTTTAAGAATTTAAAGATTAATTATATTAGAGGAAGGGTTTGTTATTACAAACAAGTTTATAAATATAAATTTGGGGCGGACATTTAAAAATCAATCAGTTGACCTAGGAGTTTAAAATCAAAGTCAAAAGTCATCTTCCATACTAAAGTACTAGATGCATCGTCTTGAGATGCTGAATTCATCCGCTAAATATTTTATAAGCTTACATCAACAGACATATATTATATCGTTGTTGTGTCTATATATAAGAGAAGTATGCTGAAATCCGTGCTTTGACAGACAGCACAAATGTAAAATTCCATATCGGTTTTAATACCTGAACTGAATCTGTTTGCCTAAATCTTCTTCTTTCACCTGTCCTTAATTTCAATATAAAACCTGTCTCTGGTTCTACAGGGAGATCTCTTTTTCTTCTTTTTATTATCTGTACAAGAGGATAAATAATTTGATTTTTATAAAATTCGAATTACTTGTTTGCAAATTGGATGCATATATTTACATGAATATCCAAATTGTCTACCAGGGCTGAGAGACCTGAAATATGATAAGTAGGTATTCTAGCACGAATATTGTTTAAATTCATCTCTACATTTCAGATTGGAAAGTGGAAAAGTATCCAAAAAGGATCAAAATGCATTGAATATTGAATCGTTCTACAACTATTATTTTTTTCGGTTAACAATTGAAGAAATTCACAAAATATGTACCCATTAATAATGCATGAGGAATCCAAGTTTTAAACTGTGTATAGGGACGGAGTTCAATGGAGAATTTTAATATTTTATCTTGCTTACTTTTCTTTTTCAAAATATTTTCACAACTTTATTGAACGTACTTGAATGTAGATTTCATGTTATTTAGTCAAAATTCAAAATTTAAAATTCAAATTTGAAAGTACTAAAACTCGTAGTTGCAATCCATATCGATTATGGAATTAATTAATTCACATTTTGATTAATGTATCAGTCAAAACTTGTGGAAGCAGATAAAAGTAAAATCTTGTATGGATCATAAAACGTGTAAATAACTGCATTTCCATAAAAGTTTATTTTGATTTTAGATTTCAATAAAACATCAGAGCCTATTTCTATCTGGTAATTGCATTTTATATTTCAGATATATCTTCTTAATTGTACTATTCGTTAATGTACCTCTTCAAGTTCTATCATTTCATTCTGCTCTTTCGCCAACCTTTCTTCTTCTTCCCTTTATCTTGGTCCTAACAATCACACAGTATCAATAAATTAAACTAGCCATTACCATTAAACTTTGAAGAAACAATCATATTATGACTGACATAAAAGTTTTGCAATCTTTGAATACACTTTGAGTACAACAGTTTAAGTTATTAATGTCATAATGGCTATGACAAAGTAATGAACTACATAAATAATTAACTAATAAAGCTAAATTATGTTAAACTATCTGCTATATGTGCTGTTAAAACATATATCATTCAGTGCAACGTTTTGCTAATTGTTGAAGGTCTGACGGTAGATAACTAGTTAACCTAGAGTTAATTCAATCTATGTCATTTGGTCTTTAATGGTTTGTTGTCTCATGGTATCACACCACATATTCTTATAAAAGGCGCCGACATAACAAAATTGTAAATAAGAATGGAGACTTATTGTAAAGTATGGGATGTTCATGTTGGGTAAATTAACATTCTACGTCATCTTAAGTGATATAGAAATTAATTTACAGAACATGCACAGCCCATACTCTACAGAAAGAAGACAACCCTGCAACCATTTGTATATATCTGGAAATGACTGTGAAATCTTTGTTTCTTTAACACTACATAGAACTAAAATATTTTAAAAATGTCCAGATTGATACCTTCTGTCTGTCAGCATTTAGGCTAGCAAGGTATTCTTCATCTTGCATAGATCTGATCTGAGTTAATGTCAAACCTTGATTATCGACAACATTTCCTACAAAACAAATATGTGCATAAATTATATATAGGTTACATTACAAACTGTAATTTTAATATCATCTAGTAAAATTTTAATTCTTATTCTTTTTATTGACATCAGAATTCCAATATCTACTGGTATAAATTGTTATATTATCAACAAATAACCTTAAAGAGTTATATAATTAAAAACGTTCCTACTACTTATAGTTATTTACTACTTACACTTATCAATGATCTAGTCGAAGAACGTGTGTTTTCTTGAATAACTGTATTTCCAGTAGCCTGTTCAAGAAATAAATGCAGTTTTTACAGCCTATCAATATCACAAGATTTTCATAGGAACATAATATCTTTTTAAAAATCAGAATAATTTTAGAAAGCGATTTTTTATCCATTTAATAGTTCATTAAAATTTTGAACGCATCAATCACAAATTAAGTTCCAGATTAATTGTTTACTCAATTTTACTGAACTCGTATTTGTTGCATGTGTAAAAATATCAACATTTAAATTGTTTTCCTCTGTGTGTATCAGAAATAATAGACGACTCGATAAGTATTAAATTTGCTTGATGGTCGTTTTTATAAATTTCTATATAAATGAATATAATGTCTTCTCTTTTTTTAGTGACAACTGCCAATTATTCTTTGTCCATGGGACTTCAAATTAAATGATCAGCTAGAATTCCATACTTTGAAATTTATAAATGGACCTAGAAGATCAACTGTTCAATATAAGAGTACATCTGATTACTAACTTCCTTCCAAACTGAGAATTTGTCCTCTCACTTCTAATCCCTAGCATGGTCAATACATACGAGCTAGTAAACCAACAGAAACTAAAGCTGGTTTGTTATGCTAAAGAAATGAGAAGGAAAGGTAAAGGTTCAACCCCAGGTCTGTGAGGAATTAAAGAATTATAGCTACTGTAGAATTGTTTGGAGGATCTTCTAGGCACATTTATAAAACATATATATTTTGTCCATCTGATGAGTTAAGCTTTTTCAACTGATGTTTATAGTTCGTTCTTATGTTGTACTGTTATACCACTGTCCCAGGTTAGGGGAGGTTGGGATCCCGCTAACATGTTTAACCCCGCCACATTATTTATGTATGTGCCTGTCCCAGGTCAGGAGCCTGTAATTCAGTGGTTGTCGTTTGTTTATGTGTTACATATTTGTTTTTCATTCATTTTTTACATAAATAAGGCCGTTAGTTTTCTCGTTTAAATTGTTTTACATTGTCTTATCGGGGCCTTTTATAGCTGACTATGCGGTATGGGCTTTGCTCATTGTTGAAGGCCGTACGGTGACCTATAGTTGTTAATGTTTGTGTCATTTTGGTCTTTTGTGGATAGTTGTCTCATTGGCAATCATACCACATCTTCTTTTTATATACATTTAAAACTGAAAATTGTATTGCATATAGATATACAGTGGAGATCACTTCTAACCTCTCATTAAATCTGTCAGAATCTGTCAGGAGAACTGTTCTAGGACAGTACGTAGAACTGTCAGCCTGACACCTTTTAGTCAGTTCTAGCTAGAACAGTTCTAACCTAGAACTGATTTGGTCAGTTCTACCTAGAACTTATTTGGACAGTTCTACCTAGAACTGATCCTGACAGTTCTACCCTAGAACAGTTTTAGACAGTTCTACCTAGAACTGACCAAATTTTTGGTCAGTTCTACTTCTAGAACAGTTCTACGGTTAGAATTGATTACAAATTGAAATTCTACAGCTAGAATTGATTTATAAATTCTACGGCTAGAATTGATTTATAAATTCTACGGCTAGAATTGATTTATAAGTTTTAAGAACTCTTTGTCTAAATATAAAGGCTTCGGCAAAATAGCGATTAATATTATATAGAGTTTTGCTATTTTGACGGTTTTATTTCAGATTTTAATCAAGAGAACATGTTTAACCCCACCATATTCTGCATGTATGTGCCTGTTCCAAGTCAGGAGCCTGTAATTCAGTGATTTTCTTTTGTTGATGTGTTACATAAATTTTTGTTTTTCGTTCATTTTTGTACATAAATTAGGCCGTTAGTATTAGGGGGCATTATTATTTGAATTGTTTTACATTTGTCATTCCGGGAGTCAGGATGGCTCGTTTCACATAACAAAATTATCTGACCTCATTAACCAAATGTAATAACTTGTTTCCCAATCCACTATTACATGTATTATAAATAAATATGTTTTTAAATTAAACTTAAACTGACCATATTTGCTCTTCATCATGTAAATCTATATACATTTAGCCGCACACTGCAGTAATCCAGTTATATTTTTAGGCAAGGATGTATTGTACAAATGACAGCAACTATATTGGAAAACAATGACTTCAAAATTTTGTTTGCACTCAATTTATAGTACTAGCATGTCCTCTTTATATTCAAAATTTTGAATCGTAAACAAATGCGATATCTGTTTACGAGTAGTTTTCATACCTCGGATGGACCTGTTTAACACAAATCTTTTGAACGCATCAATCTAAACTGACATTATTTGCTCTTTTTTTCTGCAAACCTATATAGCTGCACAGTAATTCAGTTATAATTTTAGGTCAAGAGGGACTGTAATATACTACAAGTTACAGCAATATTGGAAAACAATGACCACAAAATTTTGTTCGCATCAATTTATAGTGCCAGCATGTCCTCTTTTTATTCAAAATATTGAATCGTAAACAAATATCAGTAGTTTTCATACTTCAGACTGAGTCGTGTAATAAAATCTTTTGACCGCATCAACCAAAACTGACCACATTTGCTTTTTTTTATGTAAATCTATATAGCTGCACAGTAATTCAGTTATAATTTTAGGTCAAGAGGGACTGTAGCATACAAATAACCGCAATATTGGAAATCAATGACCACAAATTTTTTTTCGCATCAATTGAGAGTGCCAGCATTTCCTATTTTTATTCAAAATATCGCATCAGAAACAAATATCAGTAGTTTTCATATCTCAGACTGACTCATGTAACAAAATTATTTGTCTGCATCAATCAAAACTGACCATATTTGACAGCATCAACCAAAACTGACCATATTTGACCGCATCAACCAAAACTGACCATATTTGCTCTTTTTTATGTAACTCTTATAGTCGCATAGTAAATCTGTAATATTTTTATGCAAGGATGGATTGTATAATACAAATGATAGAAATATTGGAACCAATGCTACCTAATTTCGTTTGCATCAATTTACAGTGCCAGCATGTCCTCTTTTATTCAAAATATTGCATCATAAACAAATATTAGTAGTTTTCATACCTCAGACTGACTGGTATAACAAAATTATTTGTCCGCATCAACCAAAACTGACCATATTTGCACTTTATTATGTACATGATGTAAATCTTAATAGCCGCAAAGTAAATCACTTATATTTTATATCAGGATGGATTGTTTAATATAAATGAAAGCAATATTGGAAAACAATGACTACAAAATTATGCTCGCATCAGTTTATAGTGCCAGTATGTCCTCTTTTATTCAAAATTTTGAATCGTAAACTAATTTCAATAGTTTTGATATCTCAGACTGACTCATATAACAAAATTATTTGTCCGCATCAACCAAAGCTGACCATATTTGACAGCATCAACCAAAACTGACCATATGTGACAGCATCAACCAAAACTGACCATATTTACACTTTATTATGTAAATCTTAATATATATATATATAGCCGCATAGTAAATCACTTATAGTTACATATCACGATGGATTGTATAATTCAAATGACAGCAATATTGGAAAATTTCCACATCAATTTAGAGTACCAGCATGTCCTCTTTTATTCAAAATATTGAATCGTAAACAAGTTTCAGTAGTTTCAATATATCAGACTGATTCGTTTTAACAAAATTATTTGACCGCATCAACCAAAACTGAACATATTTACACTTTATCAAATAAATATATATGGCCTCATTGTAAACCAATAATATTTCTAATCTATGTCAGGACAGATCGTATGATAAAGATGACACCAACTTTGGAACACAATGTATACCATATCTAAAAATTTTTCCACATCAATTTAGCGTGCCATTATTTCCTCTCCATAATAATGAACCGTCACTAAAGTGACTTTTTAAGTCAGTAGTTCGTGATGGTTTGTTTTTAAACAAAACTATTAAACGGCATCATCCAACACTCACATGACTGATTCATATACTTTATTTTAAAATGAAAAGTACATGTATGAGAAGTTCTCTTCTTGGAATAGTATACTAACACTGGACACTTTTAATTTGCAAAACACTCATTTGCAAATCCGCCGCCGCCTCAAATAAGAGCTACAATGTCATGTATATAACCAAAATGTGCGGAATTACATGGGATTCAATAATTTCATTTGTTTTCTACTGTTACTATTATATTTTTTTGCTATTTGATTTATAAAACATGGATTTTCAATATCCCATGGGACAGGGCAAAATCCCATGGGATCGACCATTATCCCATGGGATTTTGGGGATTTTTGGTCCCATGGGATAATTGTAGTCCCATGGGATATTTGTTGTCCCATGGGACAAAAAATCCCATGGGACTATAATTATCCCATGGGATTTTTAATATCCCATGGGACACATTAAAATCCTATGGGATTCAAATTATAATTATATAGATATAAATATATATTAATGTGTATGTTACAATATGTATTCTATTTGGTAGTAAATTGTTATAAGATGAATCTTTTTAATTGAATATCTTTTTTTCTTTGGAAATGTTAATTCAACATATTGTTCTATAACTGTTCAAAACTAAACTTTTAAACAACAAAGCAGATAATGTAAGTATCAATATATGTTTATTTATGAATTATAGAATACTTTCTTGAAACACAATTATTTACCATTTGAAATCAATGAAAACTCTATCATTAGGCTTAACATACTAGTAGCTATTTAAGTAAATCTATTTTTTCACAATATCCTCCACACAAAACATTAACAGTTTCTTATCATCCAGCATTGTGTGATTGTATAGTCCACTTTTTAGTCATTCAACACAGAACATTGACATTATTGTGGTTTCAATATCTTTTGGTTTTTAATAGAACTTCGATTCATTGACTGAGTGATGAAAATAATAACTGATCCAACTTTTGTCTTTGAATTTATTCTGGTCTTGTTTCTATGTTTTCTCCATTTATTTTAGGTGATGAATTTCAATCCTTCTGAAAAAGAACCAATAAAATCTGAAGTTATGTATTATACAAAATTGTTTGCATACATGTACATGTAGCAATAATATGATTTTCAATAAAAATAGCTATGCGGTATGGATTTTACTGATTTTTTAAAAGTTGTCCAGTGTCATCAGTTGCTAACCTCCTACATCCTTTTGTCTCTGATGGAGATTTGTCAAATTAGCAATATACCGCATCTTCCTATTCTAATACTATATAACAATCAATTAATTTATTCTTCTTTATAACATTTGGGTATTTTCCCAGGTTATATATATAATATATATATAATATATATATAAAGATCAATGTTAAAACTTTAGGCAATTATAATAACATTCCATTATTCACAAGAATTTGCAATATATTATACAAAACGCAGACAACAGAAACAATATTTCCTTAAGCATTTGAAGTTCTGACAGAGTTCAATTTGTGTTTTATTTCAATGAAAAATACCTTGAACTCTTTGGACATATTGAAATTATAACATTGATACAAAAATTATATTGTTTTATCCTTATTTTTGTGTTGTTGGCTTGCTGTCTCATTTTATATACAGTTATACATACATCAATAATCTTCTTCTTTATTAAAAGTAACTAGAGGCTCCAAGGAACCTGTGTCGCTCACCTGATATTTTTATTTACAATTGATGCATAAATCAATGCAACCGTTATACTTTTGCTTTAGTTTCAGAGATATAAGCCAAAAACTGCATTTTACCCCTGTGTTCTATTTTAGCCATGTCTGCCATGTTGGTTGGCAGGCAGGGTCATCGGACACATTTTTAAACTAAATACCCTAATGACGATTGTGACCAAGTTTGGTTAAATGGTTAAGTGTCTCAGTTGTTTCAGAGGAGAAGATTTTGTAAAGATTACAAAATTTACAAAAATTGTTAAAATTGACTTTAAAGGGCAATAACTCCTTAAGGGGTCAATTGACCATTTTGGTCATGTCAACTTTTTTGTAGATCTTACTCTGCTGAACATTATTGCTGTTTACAGTTTATCTCTATCTATAATAATATTCAAGATAATAACCAAAAACGGCAAAATTTCCTTAAAATTACCAATGCAGGGGCAGCAACCCAGCAACGGGTTGTCCGATTCATCTGAAAATTTCAGGGTAGATTGATCTTGACCTGATAAACAATTCTACCCCATGTCAGATTTGCTCTAAATGCTTTGGTTTTAGAGATATAAGCCAAAATCTACATTTTACCTCTATGTTCTATTTTTAGCCATGGCGGCCATCTTGGTTGGTTGGCTTGGTCACCGGGCACAATTGTTAAACTAGATACCCCAATGATGATTGTGGCCAAGTTTGGTTAAATTTGGCCAAGTAGTTTCAGAGGAGAAGATTTTTGTAAAAGTTAACGACGACGGACGACGCCGGACGGACGCCGGACGCCAAGTGATGAGAAAAGCTCACTTGGCCCTTTGGGCCAGGTGAGCTAAAAATGGGATATTTTTTTATTTTGATATCCCAAAACATTATAGTTCTATCGAATAACTTATTACCAAGTTCACAAACACCAATGTGTTTTATATTAATTTTAAGACATGTATAAATGTTCCAGACCATATCAGTATTTGGACCGTACGTTAACATATAAGTATACTCTTATAGTCCAACCATATGCATATAGTCAGACCATTTGAATATACTTGTACTGTCTAGTACCAGCTCGACCAAACATGTGTTTTATTTCAACTGCAATTAAACTTTTTGTATTAATCTATTAAAGATTTCAGTTATGTTGATCTGTAATGTACATTTGTTTCTAATAAACTTGACCAACTTCTTAAAATTGCGCAGACTGTACGCGTACAGACCAGATACTCATATGTTCTGGAACATAAACATGATTAACAAGCATTTGACAGGATGTCTTGCTAAAATCCTATTAATATTAGTACTAAATTTTGCGTATATACATGTAAATCCACAAAATACTTACTGACATTCATGGCGAACACTCACCAAAAACTTAAAGAGGATACAATTTAGAGGAAGGACTGGACAGATGAATGCACAAACACTATTAAAACAGAGCATAAAACTTACCGAAAACAAGATGTTTTACATTTATCCTTCAGATGCAGGAAAATTGAAAAGTTTTTTTCTTTTTCTACCGTCCATGATATAAACTTTAAATTTATTCATGCAAAATATGGAAATCTGCAAAGGTAGGACCTTGAACCTCAGCTTATCCACATTTTGATTTTTGAACTGCATATTTGTTCTTTTCATCTTGCTGACAACCTAAACATAAAAAATGATAAAAACATAATTCTAGATTAACTTTGTGTTTTTATTTTGTTGGTACAAACAATTTTTCCCAACTTAAAATGAAAACATCATCACAAAAAAGGAGGTCATACTAACCTCCAAATTTTTAAACAAACCAAAATTATAACTTGATTAAGATCTTGTCATAAATTAATAGCATCGATACTCTTATTTTTGAAGACCATATATGTCTATTGCATACTTATATTCCTTTGTACAAGAGTATGCATATTAAGATTGATTACGAGGACTTTAATGTTAAATTAGCATGATTAATTTTACAGTTTCTCAGCTCCATGTGTACATTTTGAGAGAATCTTGCAATACTGTATATTCTGATATTCAGAACTTATTGTGAGGTTTTATTAATGCAACTGAGAGCTGTATCTTATTCTCATTTCTGATACATATTTATGAGCTGAAGACGAGTGCCGAAATTTTCTCACTGCATTGAAGACCCATAGGTGACCTTCAGTCGTTGTCTCCTCTTTGGTTGGGTTGCTGTCTCTTTGACAAATTCCATTTCATAACATGTATGCAGATTTTCTTAAATTACAATAATCAATCACGCAATTTCATCCATTATTGAAAATAAGCAAAATAAATGCACACAAAATTTAACATTGTTATTGAAGGTTTTTTAAAATTCAAAACAGTTGCCTACACCGTTAATTTCCTTGTTTGATTTATTTCATATTTTAAAGCCTTTATAGTTAGCTAGATGGTATGCTGGGGCGGATCCAGCCATTTTAAAAAGGGGGGTTCCAAACCCAAGACAAAGGGGTGTTCCAACTATATGTTCTCATTCAAATGCATTTGAAAAAAAAGGGGGGTTCCAAGTTGAACTTCCAAACCCTGGAATCCTCCCCTGGATCCGCCATTGGTAAGGCTTTTGCTCATAGTTGCATTCATATCGTTACCTATACCTTACTTGTACATCATTTGGTCTCTGATGGGATAGGCCTACTGAAGAAGGTTCAACTTGCAATTTGCCGGATTATGGGTCTATTTATCCAAAATGTAGAAGAAAGACATGCATAATAAAACCAAAATTATGTTCAAACAAGAAGTAATTGTAACAGGATGCTGTAACGAAGTCTCCCAAACAAAGCTCACATAATTCGCCATTCCTATTGTCCCATATTCATTTGATTTGTTTTATTGTCTCATACAAGAATATATATGGTTTAGGGTGGGGATCAGGGATCCGAAATTTTTCACCTAACCACTGGGGATCTCAACCATTTAAAAGTTTTTCAAACATGTGGGGTGGGGTGACCCCATGGACTCTCCTATATTTCATTTGATGTGTTTTATTGTTCCATACAAGAATATATATGGTTTAGAAGTGGGATCTTGACCGTTTACAAGTTTTCAAACAAGAGGGGTGGGGTGACCCCTAGGGACTTCCTTTCATTTCATTTCATTTATTTTATTGTCCCTACAAGAATATATATGGTTTAGGGTGGGATCTGGATCATTCACAAGATAATAGCACATTCTCAAATTGAACGGGTGGGTTGACCCCAGGGACTTCCTTTAATTTCATTTGATTAGTTTTATTGTCCCATACAAGAATATATATGGTATAGGGTGGAGATCTGGACTGTTAACATGATAATAGCACATTCTCAAATTGAACGGGTGGGGTGCCCCAGGGACTTCCTTTAATTTTAATTGATTTGTTTTGTTGTCCCATTCAAGAATATGTATGGTTTAGGGTGGGTATCTGGACTGTTTACAAGATAATAGCATATTCTCAAATTGAAGGGGTGGGTATTACCCCAGGGACTCACCCTATATTTCATGTGATTTGTTTTATTGTCCTATCATCATTTCTGAAGACTGCGTGTGTCTATCACTTACAGTTTACAAGTTATATTCATTTGAAAATTGTAGAAAATAAAATCCCATAGGGTTCTATAGTAAACCCTCCTTCTTTCTTCCCCAAAATACCCCTTAATAGACACCAATGCACAGCTAATTTACATTATTTTCCTTGATTTACACTTTAGAATACAGGTATAAAGTTTTCAAGATAATACAACTGAAGCCCACAGTGGTGGATCCAGAAATTTTCATAAGTGGGGCCTACTGACTGCCTAAGAGGGGCCTGCTCCTGTCATGCTTCAGTAATTCTCTATATAATCAATCATTTTTTCCAAAAAGGGGCCCTGAACTCCTGATCAGCCCCCTTTTCCTCATTTCAATCACCCTGATATAAATTTAATTTTATCACTTACAATAGGAATGGTTTAAATTCCCCAATAATTCTAGTCGGTCAAATATATGAATAAATTGATTTAACCTTTATACCATTCATTAATATCAACATATTTCATTTTGATAAAAGAAGGGCAAAAGTTTTCTATGGGTAGAAATGGATAGTTACTAATTTGGGAAGCTTTCAAATTCACAACATGCGGTGGCTGTGTTCAAAGTACTGGGTTTTCATCACCCTCGTTGTTTGCGGACTAACGATTTAGGCCTGTGGTGGATAATAGTGTGCGTGCATTAATTTTCTGTACCTTCTTAATCAATATTTTCAAATACTGACGACAAGTGTTGTAATGTATCAATGATCATCAATGTCTTATTTGAGGCCAACGTGCTATTTACATGTGCGATCGATAATGCAGGGGAAGGAAACTTGTCAATTATGTTTATATTTAAGCCAAAATAAGATGATCCGCCGTAAAATTAACCTTGGGTAATCCTCAAATTGATGCAAGAGTGCTACCGGCCGACTACTAATACATGTCTTTGTCTCAAAATAACTCGGCAGCGTCAAATAACAGTTGAAGTAAGGATCGTGGGGGGGTCTTTTTTTTAGCTATAATTTTAATAACTTACACTTTTTTCCATTATTCTCTTTCTTTCACCATTCTTTATTCCTTTTTTTCTTTGTCCGTTATTCTCTATTCTGTTAATTCACATCCCTACCCTCTTAAGTGGACTTTCGGTGGGTTTTTTTTTAGTTCTGGTATTACAGTGGCGGATTTACCGGGGGCACAGGGGGCACGTGCCCCCCCAGTCGAGGTCACCAAAAAATTTTCTAACATAGTTTTATTGCTACTGTATCTGCTTATTTAGATATCTAGATCGAAAATCAAGACACAGCTTGATTTGACTTCTTAAACTGGTCGTTAATTAACCCCAGCTTCAACATGTGATTTATGACAACTTATCGATGGGTGTTAATTTGACAACTTTGTGTATATATAATGTCTATATCCAAAAGCATTTATGTAAACTACATGTACATGTACATGCTGATTGGAATTAATACGAACATATTTATTGGTTTCTAATACAATATTACAGGATCAAGATCGATTAACAAGTGAAATCTTCTGATCAGGAAAGAAATTACCAACTATAAAATCGGTCTTAAAAGAATATGTAAAAATAGATGTTTAGTGTCAGGAATGTTAGTATCGATATGAGATATGTCTTTTTTACCAAACACTCACATTGTATACGGTTTCTGGGGAATGTGCCTGTCTTAGAACAGTCTTTTCGGATTTTATTAAACAACAAACGATTTTTTCAATGCATACAGCATTTTTTTATACGACCGCGAAAATTAAAAATTTTTTGGTCGTATATTGCAAGGATTTGTATAGTGAGAGATCCTTGTATATTGGTATCACGTCGTCGTCGTCAGCGTCGTCCGAAGACAGATGGTTTCGGATAGAAACTTTAGTATAAGCATGGAAGTATTATATTGACTTCCATGGTATAAGTAAATAGAAATCAATAAAATTTAAACACAAGGTTTATAACTACAAACGGAAGGTTGGGATTGATTTTGGGGTTATGGTCCCAAAGGTTTAAGAATTAGGGGCCAAAAAGGGGCCCAAATAAGCATTTTGCAGTTTCAGACAATAACTTGTGTTTAAGTGAATGAATCTCTCTGAAATTATACCACAAGTTTCCATACATATAAAAGTTTTTTTTTCCTCTTATTTTTTTAGGAAACAAACCCTTCCCCCTCTGCAAAACATGAATGGTCTGTGCCTTATATATAACCATTAATAAAATTATATTGTATCATAGAAAACCTACTTATATTTGAGATGAAGAACAACAATAAAAGCTTATTGTGTGTTTTTTTGCTGTGCATGTGCTGATTTTGTGTCATGGATGGATACCCCATATCCTTTGTTTTTCTATTATAGTACAGTAATATGTGTAGGCCTATATTTTTTCTTGTTTTAATTACCATGTATGAGGGTATGAATATGTTACCGTGAACTAGGGTATGAATGGTTTACCCTGAATGAGGGTATGAATGGGTTTTACAGATTAGAGAATAATGGTCAAAAGGTAAGGCTAGAAAAAATGGGCCCAAAAATATAGAAAACAGATTAAAGCTGTGATGAACTGTAAAGAATAGAGGACAATTGGCAACAAATAAAAGAGTAGAAAGAAACGGACCCCAAAATAATGAAAAGGTATAAAATGAAGACCCGACCCCTACCCTCCCTCATACGACCACCATCATCCCCAATACATGACACCACCACCACCCACACTCGCATATATGCATATATAAAAAATCTTTAATTTTGGATTCATGGTGCCCCCATTAAACATACAATTCCTTGATATCAGCCAAGATTGTGCGTGAAATTTTAATAAACAATTCAACACTACACGTTATGTGAATTTGATCAAAATCGATGAACATGAATTTGACAGCTAGTGCCCTTTAACAGGTAAAATTCAATTAACAAATTCTGATCTACTGGCATTCAACACCAAATTACTTACTTGCTGTATATTGATAAACGTGATTGTATATTGTCAATACCACAACATCGTGAATACGCCATGTGAGGTGTTGGCTATGTTATGGGGTCACCGGTGGCGGCTTCGAAACAGAGAAAAAAAATCAAGGTAAAAAAGTGTAGAATTTTGTTGTTGAAAATTTAAGTTGTAAATTCCTAAAAAAAGTACTTAATTCCGTTCAACTGCTAACATGTTAGTTCGATACGAAAATAGGATAAAAAGCATCCGGAAAATTTGTGATCAGTAATTATCATTCGAATATATGAAGAGCAATGGGTATAAAAAAAAAAAACTGAACAAGAAAAGTATTAGTAAACAGACAGAAAGTCGCTGAATTAATTATTTTACAATTGTTTAAATATATGAGAGAATGTTTTAGGCGAATTGTCTTTATTTACAGATAAATGTATTTTAGTTCGGGAAATGATTTATTCTTCTGGCGGCTTCAAATTTTTTTTTATCAATAACTTATTACACAAGGAGACATTTTTGACTTTTGACAGCATGAACCCCAGTTAATTAGCAAACACAAATTAAGAAACAAAATCGTTTACAGTTAAATTTTATAGAAGGAAAAGGGGGTAAATAAACAAATTTTACTATACGCTCACATACTTCTAAAAGATTTGCATATGTAAGCTGTCTATAGATAATGTTAAATTATTTCAGGAGTTTTGAAAAAGAATATATACAGTTTAATTTTCGACGTCTACTACTACAAAAAATAGTGATTATTTTTATAGATTTGGTACTTCGATCAGTTTCGACTCAAAATTTCTTTTGGAATTGTTAGATGGCAAACTATTTAGGAGAAGATTGTATCTGTACTTTATGTAATTATGGTGATATTGGCGACGAGATTCATTATATGATAGCAAGGGCTTGTACAAATCCTTGATTATAGAATGTTCGGCAATATAAATAGACGAAAGTAGACAGGGTTTTGATCTCCAAGCGGGCCACATCGAATAAGATCTATATTTCTAAACGTTTTAAATGAAATAACTTGAATTGAAAAATTTTCCAGCTATGTGAAGGTTTTTATATTTCTAAACGTCTTCAATTATTACATACGATAGAAAAATTATTTAGCATATTCATATATTTTTATAATTTTTCCAAGGAAACTTTTTTTTGGAAAAGTTTACTTCTATGTGTTTATAACCATCACCAGAGACATATTCTCTGCCATCACCAATCAGTCCTAATCATTAAAGATCAATTAACCAAATTCAAATGATGATTTGTATTGAATATGATCATCGGCCATCCGTCGCGTATCCCAAATACCGGCGCATGCTGATAGATAGATAGAATGATAGATAAGATGGTTTGTATGGCAAGCCGTTGTGGAATTTATTCCTATTCATTAATATCAAAATGATTTTTAATATTACAAAATCATTTTTAATATTAATAAATCGAATTTTAATATTAAAAATACTGTCATTTTTAATATTAATAAATGAATATTTAATATTAAAAATCATGTATTAATATTAAAAATCATGTATTAATATTAAAAATCATTTTTAACATTAAATATTCAGTCTGATTTTTAATATTAATAAATGAATTTGTAATATTAATAATACGCTGATTTTTAATAATAAAAATCAACATCAATGTTACCTTAGCGTTTAATATAAGGCACACCAATCATTTGATTTTATCAGAGACATATAATACATGTATTATATGTCTCAATACATGTATTATATGTCTCTGATTTTATCAAAACCTAAGCACATTTAACAAAAGAAATTTTGTGTAATGTCATCAATCTGTATTACGCGTAGACAGGATGTTCTCTAGAAAACTATACGTTATACACACCCGAGGGTACACGCACTGTCGTAATGGAAAATTACTGTATGTTATAATTACCTGTAATCAGCTTTGCAACAAATCAGTTGACTGACCATGTCATTACAGTTCAAAAAGATTTTCCTCAAATCAAAATGGAATATTCATTTTATCTTTAAAATTTTAAACTTTACAAATAGAAATAGAAAGAATTGAACAATTTAAAATCGTATTTTAACAAAGATCAAGGATTTGTATAGTGAGAAGGATTAAGATATAATTTTACAACGATCCTAAGAAAATATGCAAACAAACGTTGAATCAAACCTACGCAGTTTTATATTATAAGACTGACACACACCAGTTTGCTAACTCAGTGTGCTGGGTGAGGTGCTGGAACTTGATATACATGTATCATTAAGTTATAGTTCTGTTAGGATTTGACTGCCTTTTACAGGGACTTTCTATTCTTACTGTTAACAGTTAGTAATAGACTGTTCCTTGACTTAGAATGATTCTCTGCTCAGCAACTGGTGCGTAATTTGCATTTGATTCAAATATCTTGTAGTAGTAAAAACACAAATTAATGTATTTAACAGCTTTATTCAGGAGCACAGTCTGTTAATCGTAAATAACTTCGAGATTTATGTGTAAGTTTACTCTGCTCCTCGAGCTCTGCTAATCGATGTTCCAGTATTTCAGATTTATATTTATTCGTGAGGCCCTCTTCATTATTTATATTCACTCAAAGCACAGTCGCCTGGAGATTTAATAATTATAGCGAAAATTATAGCGAAAAATAGCGACAAATGGGGAAATAAAATATTTTAGTAGCATTATTATTAAATCTTCAGGCGACTGTGCTCAATTAAGAGGTTCTCCGTTACTTGGAAAATCTTATCTGATTCAGGATCAATTCATCGGTTACACTCCCTATCATCAGTGATGCTTTGTTTTTAAAAAGGTATTGTGTAAGTGTTGACTCTCAATTTGCATGATTAATAACAGATATCGACTAGCTACCCGGACTACTGACAAAAACAATTATTCAGTTCACTGATTTAGATGGAAGGTAAAAGGACAGAAAGTCACAGGACAAAAAGTCAAAGGACATAAAGTCTCAAATTTGATAGGACAAAACATCCATTTTAAAAGGGGGTGTTCTCAACCCATTGTAAAGGGGGGTTCCAACTATATGTCCCCATTCAAATGCATTGATCGTCCAAAAAAAAGGGGGGGTTCCAACCCCGGAACCAACCCTCTGGATCCGCCACTGCAAAAAGTCACAGGACAAAAAGTCACAAACAAATTGTTGACAATTGTTTGAATATATATGAAAAAGATCTTGAAATATTTTCTTTTCATTACATATATTCATTTTTAATTTAAGGAAATTGCTCATACATGTCATAAACCTTGATAAATGAAAATGTATTAGTTTTTAATCATGCAAAGGATATATTTATTGGCAAATTGAAGCCATTTAAGTACCAAGCCACTTTGACATTTTGTTTTCACTGGGAACAGTATATCTAATATACAATATATATGTTCCTGGTTTTCATAACAATTATTTGATCATTATTGATATTTATTGAATACATTTCAATTACAAAATTGCTTCATGTATAAAACTTCAAGAAAATACAAAAAAGTGTTTTCTTGTTCAACATGTTCAAAGAAAATAATCTCAAAACTTAATTGTGACTTTTGTCCTGTGACTTTTGTCTGTGACTTTGACCGTGACTTTTGTCCTGTGACTTTCTGTCCTACATTCAGATTGAATAGGGGTTTGGTTGACCTGTCTCCTCTATCTGAGACTACCATCTCAGTGATGAGCTTTATGTTTTATGTATTGTGCTTGTCATATATGTATGTCGGATGAAAGGTCTACAGAATGACAGAGCTTATGTTGTATTGTTATATGTATAACCGACTTTAAATAAGTCTTTTTGCTAGCCCTAACAACTAACAAGTAAGAATTAGGTTACTTCTTTTGTAATACAAACAATTAAGACGTCTTGCAAGGCTTTTTTTACCATGACGGCGTCCCATAAAAAGTTGAAATAGCCATGCAAGACGTCATTATCATTTGGACTAATATTATGGCACATATTGTTGTACCACAGGATTTGTGTCAATTTTTCTGGTTTTCTATCCTCACGAACCCCAAAATACTAGTGATAAAATGTTAACTTACTTCTTAATTAAAGCCTAATATTAAGAAGGCAGAAGACCTGGACCATTCATACTTTGTATATACATGCCTTATGTTATGAAGTTTTCGTCTGTCATATGTTTATTGACCTTGAGTGACCTCATTTCATGGCTAAGTGACTGCATTGAAAAAAGTTAAGGTGTTTTAGTATCCTTAATTTCTATTATCATGATTATAATGAGTAATAGGATTCCTATTACTCATTATAAGAGAAATCAAGAATACTAAAAAATTTAAGGATAACTATATTTGATATGTGCATACCTTGCAAAGTCTTCATGTTCGCCAGACAGTTTTCACTTGGTTTGACCTTATTTCATGGATCAGTGAACAAGTTAAGCTTTTGTGATCACGTCCATATCTCAGATAACATAAACAATGTGTCTACTATATTTACTTTTAATTATTGTATGGAATGATTGTAAGGTATGCATGTCCAACTGGCAAGTTTCATCTGACCTTGACCTCATTTTCATGGTTCAGTGGTTATTGTTAAGTTTTTGTGTTTTGGTCGGGTTTTCTAATATTGTATGCAACATGTCAAGTATATTCGTTGTATGAAAATTTTTAGGGATGTACATGTTGGTCTGACATGTTTTATTCAATCTTGACCTCATTTTTATGGTTCATTGCTTGATGTTACCTTTTTGTTTTTTTGGCCAGTTTTTCTATTTTCTTATTTTCAAATTAGCAAAAGGTCAACTAGGTATATATGTCTGACTGAGAAGTTTCATCTTACTTTATTTTCATAGTACATTGGATAATATAAAAAAAGAAGATGGGATATGATTGGATAACTCTCCACAAGAGACCAATTGAAACAGAAATTAACCACTCAAGGTCACTGTAAAGCCTTCAACAATGACCAAGGCTATGCTGCATAGTCAGCTATAAAAGGTCCAGAAATGACAATGTAAAACAATTCAAACGAGAAAACTAACGACCTAATTTATGTACAAAAATAGAAAACAGATATGTTACACATAAACAAACGACAATCACTGAATTATAGGCTCCTGACTTGGAACAGGCACATACATAACGAATGTGGTAGGGTATAAGGAACTATGAAAATGTTTAGTTTTGTGGTTTGGTCTATTTTCCGGATACTGTAAGCAATAAGGCCCTTTATTTAGTGAATGGAATGATTGTAAGATGCACATATCTGTCTGCCATATTCTATATGACCATGACCTCATTTTCATGGTTCATTGGTCAATGAAACATTGCATTGTTTTGTCAGTTTATCATATGCTTAAAGTTACAGCTAGATTATATTTGGTGGATATGTAACAATTGTAAGGCATGTAAGGTGTGCATGTCTGTCTGGCAGATTCATATAACCATGACCGCATTTTATGGTTCTTTGGTCAATGCTAAGTTTTCTTGGTTTTGTCATTTTATCAGATATTATAAGCATAGGTCTACTTGTTGTTGTACGGAATGACTGCAAGGTGTCATATAAGAATAAAAGATGTCTGTCTGACAAGGTTAATTTTACTGTGACCTCATTTTCATAGAATAATGATAATATTAAACAGCAAGAATGATGAGCAAGTCGACATTATATACAAATGAGGCAAAATTTTCAGTTGCCTACTAATTATGTAATAGTAGTTATTTTGTCATTAAATGATAATGTTTATCCTTTCATTTTCTATTATGTGTAGGGCAAGAACATTAAAGATAAAGGAAACTATAAACAGAAGAAATTATCAACAAAATAGATTTACAGAGGTCAATAAAGCCTAAATGGTAAGTCCACTGTTATAAAAGTTTTGCCCTTGAATAATGATTAAATATTTATTAAAATAAGATGTGGCATGATAAATGAGAAAACTATCCATCAGAGTTCAATTAAGTGGATGTAAGCATTGTAATTACTTATTAGAGGCCACTGATGATGACCTGTAAGTAATGAGAAAACCCATACCCTATACATGATATAGTAATCTATAAAAGACAACACTAACAACATTTGAAACAAAACATCAATTCAAACTTCAAATATACCAGACTAATTTATAAAACAAAAATTATGAAAAACAAAATAACGGATATGAACCAACATCAACCACTGAACTATGTACAAGCTCCTGATATTGGACAGGCATAATATGGCTGGGTTGATATAAAAATAAGACGCAGTCTGATTTCAATGAGACTTTTCTCCGATAGAGATCAAATGACATTTAACATGTGTTTAAAGAGGCTTGAGGGTATAAAATTTCAGAAAATATTGAAAAAATTTTTTCATAACTAATTTTATTTATAATTTTATTAGTTGTTACTTTATCATATGGTACAAAAATCATTCAAAACCATCTTTTCGTTTTGGCCCCAGATGACTTTTAAAATGTATATATCATTGAAAAAGCTCCAAATTATCTCCCTTTGGTGCAAAATGCCATTTTTGACATTAGAATTGTAATATCTTTTTAACTCATCTGTGACCTATATTTTTATTATCATTTTAAAATAAGCTGTACTTAAACTAAACTATTGTAAAATTTAAGCGATTTCTATAATTTAGTTCTTTTTATTTCGATATTACCTCTATTTCTCCTATTAGTTCAACAGAAAAAAGTACCTTTACAAAATGTATGCTTCTTTCGAAGGCTGATTGTGAGCGTAAATGAACGGTGACCCGTTTTTTTATTTTATTTTTCTATTAAGTATAAGATAAAGTTCATTTATAGAAAAATATAGCAAAATCCTATATTAAGAAAAAATTTGATTTAGACCTGCGAGCCCCTTAATTTAACAAAATAGTTCACTGTACAGCCTTTGACAATGAGCAAATCCTATACCCGACAGTGGTTTTAATAACAGCACAACATTTGAACAAATTGTAAACATTTGTTGCAATGGGCTTAACTCAAAAGACTGCAACAAGGAACCAAACAACAACCGGTAATATGTAAATCATAGACACAAAGCACTGAAATAAGAGTACTAACAATGAATATTCAAATGAAAGTTTATCAAAATGTTCATAAACATGATAAAATAGCCATTTTATTGCTGTATTTCTCTTCACTGATAATTTTTGAGTTTTGTGTATTTGTAGGTCAGACATCTCGGTTTTCATGGTCATCATTCAACAGATCAATACTGAACAGAAAACTTAAAGTTGATATTTTCTCCATAGTGCGACTTTTTTATTAATTTGAAATGGAACGTGTTTTTCCTACATTTATTAGAAAGAGGAAATTTCAACATAATGACTTTAAACAAAAGGAGTCATATCATCACGATCATAGATGCACAAGAACTTGATCATGTAAATGCAACAATGTAATTATCAATTGAAAGATGGAACGAATGAGAAAAATATTAGTATGTTGTTGTCCAAATAAACTTCCTTTGTCTTCTCATTTGAATCGCTCCAACCAATAAAGATGTACGGAGGAAGATCTTTGAAGAACAGATTGAAAAAATGTGTTGTCTAAGAATTGCAGGAATATTCTAGTGGATGAAATAATTTATTGACTTGACTCTTATATAGTGGACTGAATAATTGTACATAGCAAGCAGTGAAAAAGAAAACTAAAACTTTAACAGAAAAAGTGTTTATATTATAAATTTGCAAATATAAGCTTAATATTATGTACACCACAAAGGTATATAATTCAAATTGTTTGCATATTCATGTATTGCAATGAAACTATAACAAAGAAAACCTTACCTCATGAAAAGAGTAAACTTGTCAGTCAGAATATGAAATATTTTTTCAGTTCTATTTTCATAATAAAATAAACAAGACAAAGATTTCAAAACAATATTTTTCATTTATTTAGACATGTCATCATTTTGTTTCAGTGAAAGGACTTTACTCTTTGACCATAAATATTATTATGCATTCCAAATTGCAAAATAAGAATAATCTTTATTGTCATATAAACAAATAAAAACATGTTTGTGACAAAATGAAAAATAAATATATATATATATATAAAAATATAAAAACTTGTATACATTTAAAACTTTTACTACCAAACAGCATTCATTGTAACATACACATTACTGTATATTTATATCTATATATTTATAATTTGAATCCCATAGGATTTTATTTTGTCCCATGGGATATTAAAATCCCATGGGATAATTATAGTCCCATGGGATTTTTTTGTCCCATGGGACAACAAATATCCCATGGGACTACAATTATCCCATGGGACCAAAAAATCTCATGGGATTTAACCAAAATCCCATGGGATAATGGTCAATCCCATGGATTTTGCCCTGTCCCATGGGATATTGAAAATCCCATGTTTTATAAATCAAATAGCAAAATAAATATAATAGTAACAGTAGAAAACCAATGAAATTATTGAATCCCATGTAATTCCGCACATTTTGGTTATATACATGACACTGTAGCTCTTATTTGAGGCGGCGGCGGATTTGCAAATGAGTGTTTTGCAAATTAAAAGTGTCCAGTGTTTACTGTTAATATAATTTGAAGCAGGCAAAGAAAAATGATTGATTTTGTTTGTAGCCTAACGTCCAGGGCAAATGTTTCATTCATGTTCAGATCGAGTATATTTTTCTGACGTTCCAGACTCCCAGATATCATTTATAATCGTTATGGATAAGTCCAGGGAATGTAAGTAAGGGGAAGGAAACCAATGTTAATATGCTGGGAAGATTTCATTCGAACCTCTCCGGGTTTGACTATTATTTATGAGAAAATATCCGAGCTGTTCGAAAACTAATTTGTGTTATGCTATTGGTTAAAAGTTTTGATGCAAGTATGACGATACGTTATAACATGAATATTTATATATTTGAACTCTGTTTTCTATTAACAAAGGTCAATACACAGTTGTGTTTACTTAGGCGGCGTATTAATAAGAAACCACGCGCACCTTCCTTCTTCCATTTAAGATAGTATAAGTGTTCATTTTTTGTTTAAATTAATGTGTTTTCCTGAATATTTGCCGTGTTTTTTGTTTTGCTTAATTTTTTTTAATGAATAAGTAGCAGATAGTTTGTCGTCGGTCTTCAATACTTCCTGTACACGTTATACATTTGTGTACTTGGTCCGCGGTGTATTCGAACTGTTTCATTTTACGTACGATTTCCAATGTAATCTTTTTTTCAAATGCTATCTTGTTACACTAGTCCCGAAACGAGGGCATTATTTTTTTAAAAGTCTTTTGGTAATATTTTCTTATTTCTTTATAAGTTTTTTTTTTTTTTTTTTTTTTGTGGGGGTGCATTTGATAATAAAAACGGTTTTTAAACGGCAAATAGAAAAAGTAAAATAAGTAAAGAAAATATCAGACAACAGAAATAGAAAGTATTGAATCCAAGGTCATAAATGGTTGGGCTATTCTTATATAGATGCAATTTAAATTTTATGACTCCCTTTCTATTTTTTCTTTGAAAGCTGTAGCTGTAACCTTTAATATCGGTATTGTGTCGAAGTTTAACACATGGTTTTCATTGCCTCTACGGTGTATTCCTATTTAATGAATTTGTCAGTTTTACTTTAACTGATCGTAAATTTTCTGATTATGAATTTTTTTTTAAACTCTCGGTAGGTGGCACAGGCACTTGTCTAAGAATATTTTCCCCTACGTACCTTAATATAAGTGTTACATTAAGGTATATAGATAAAAAATCCGAGACAAGTGCCTGTGGTAGGTGGTTCCTTTGATGAACCTTCCACAAAACTCTATCTAACACTGACGGATACGCAGATGTACAAATGTCCCTTAATACATACGTTATTTCATATCATGGCTTACCCTTTTATTACACATATCGTGTTGGCAAGCGATCCAATAGTTATTTCTTTTCTTTCATTTGATAAATAATCCTAATTATTTGTATTGATGACAAAAGGATTTGACCACAGATTAGGCCTGCTCTACATGCATTTACTCAAGTTCCAATGTGTGTTTTAAAATACTTTTGTAAAGTAATAAATAATCATTGCTTTACATCATATTTCACCCTATTTTCATCTTCAATCAATGTTTTATATACCATATCTAGTGCGGGTATCGGCATATTAAATGGTGGGCGGGTCCTCTTGTCCATCCATGATCACCTCAATACTACTATGTAATTAGATTATATATCATTTTTAACATAAACTGTTATCACAGAGATATGTCTCGCTTTTTGTAATTTCGATAATACAAATGTTGAAATCAAAATACCAACACTTTAACATGTATGTTTTGCAAATATTCAAAGTCGTATGTTTTGCAAATATTCAAAGTCAATGAATCATGAATTGAAAGTACATGGCTATAAACAATATCCATGGAAATGAGATGTGCCAATGCTAATACAACTGCGTACCAAATACCATTGACTTATCATAAGTAGTTTCCTTTAAACATACCTAAATACAAACTTATACATGTAAACTAAGCAAAATTTCAAAGTCAATAAACCTGAGGAAGCGGGATCAAATAATCTCCATGTGAGATATGCCAATGCTAATACAACTGCATACCAAATATCATTGACCAGTACTACTAGTGGTTCCCCATAAAACAACCTAATCAAAACTAATACATGAAAACAAAGCAAAAGTTTCAAAGTCAATAGACCATAACTGAGGGGCAGGGCCAAATAATCTCCATGGTAATGAGATGTGCCAATGCTAACATAACTGCATACCAAATATATTTGACCTACCACTAGTGGTTCACCATAAACTAGACCTAATCACAAACTAATACATTGTTGACGCCGCCGCCGGAAACAGCATACCTATGTCTCGCTTTTTGACTCCGTCAAGCGCGACAGTAAAATTGTGTAAACTTTGTGGACCGCACCAAATCTTTACAAATTCTTTTAATTCTTGTTTGAAAACACACCAGGGCGGATCCAGCCATTTTAAAAGGGGGTCCCAACCCAGGATAAAGGGGTTCCAACTATATGTCCCCATTCAAATGCATTGATCGTCTAAAAAGGGGTTCCAACCCCGGAACCCCTCTGGATCCGCCACTGCACACAATCAGAATCAGAAACAAAATAAAATATGAAAGCCAGCAAACTAACGACAATCACCGAAATACCAGATCACCTGTGTCATAGACCCATTGGTGGCATGGGCTGTTTTCTGCACTGTGGTTTGGTTGTCGTCTCTTCCAACACAGTCCCCACTTCCATGATCACCCTCCATGACATAGGACAAACGCATTCAGAACCTGGCAGGGTTAACAATGTTTGTTAGCGCCCTGTCCTCCGTATGACTCAAGAGGTGGTCAATTTTATTGATGACCTACTTTTTGTGATATTCTTAAGATAAAATTCTCACCAGAAAGACACAACAAAGTATATAAGCCCAGCCCTGATATAAAGCTGTTATCAGTGAGCACAGCAAAACGGTAAACTACAGGCTCCATGCGCCTAAAATACTGATGTTTTTTTCTTTCAAATCTTCTTTTATTGACATACAATATTCAAGCCATATTTTACACACCAAGGACCATCGATCATGTCACTTTGGTTTGAATTGATTCAGTAGTTTCAGGAAGCTCTTTTAACTAGAGACAATAGATGAGGCTCTCAAGAGCCTGACTCGTTCACCTGTAGTTTTTTATTTAAATTTTTCATCAACGTTTTTTTTTTGCTTGCAAGTTAAAATGTATAATTAATAAGTGTGAAACAAACCAGTGTGGAAAATATCCAGCATTCTGAGAATATTACATGGCAATTAGGACAGGTGAGCTAAAAACAATAAACGAAAAGCAAATATGAATACAGCCACAAATGACCACTAAAATTATAAATAAGATTTTGAGTTGTGAAAAGAGGGATAAAATGTATGTACTGTATCCAAGCCCTATCTTTAACATGGGACTGTTATGTTACAGCACAACATAAGTACAAACATGATATACTTTTTTTCAAATAGACTTCCTGTATGTATCAGTGTATTTATTTATTCCACATTGGCTAAAAGTTTAAAATTTATTGATTTATATCTCACAAAACATGTATAACTTGCTTAATTTTTGTGCATGTCCTATTCAGGAACGTCTAGGTAGCTTTTGTAAGTCTTGTACGTTTTGTTATCTTGGTTCGTATCTGTTTTGAAGTGAAGTGACGTCAAAGTTCCTTTTTTGTACTAGCATACATTAATGAATAAGGTCCTGATCTTGCTTCTGGGTGTTGGATTATGGATTGTGTTTAAGGCACTGATCTTGCTTCAGGGTGTTGGATTATGGATTGTGTTGAAGGCCCATTGCTGGCCTTAAGCTATTTTCTGTTTTGTTTTCAGGTTGTTGTCTCTTTGACACATTCCCAGTTTCCATTCTTTGTTTATAGTACAAGTCAAAACTGGTACTATGCCAAACATTTTGTTCCATGATGAACATGACTATATACTTATTTGTAGATCTTACTTTACTAAACATTTTTGTTTACAACATATATTTGCCTATAATAATTTGAAAATAATAACCAAAACTGCAAAATTTTCTTAAAATTATCAATTCAAGGGCAATAACCTAAAAATCAGTTATCTAATTGTTGATGCCATCGTACCCAGAAAAGAAATCCGTATGTCTCACTTTCCCCCAACTTTCATCGCAGGCGAGAAAAAAAGATAGTCAATTAATTATAGCTTCTCATACAAAATAAACTGCTTCGCTGAGCGCAGCTGGATACGCCCGCAGAGGTCCAACCCTGAACAATTGGGGCAAAAATGGACACAATATTCAGGCTTGATACAGGTCTGAATTTGGATTGTAATTAAATATTTGACATATTATAGGTTTCTGAATAAATGTAGTCAAAGAACTTGAAATTGGTTATATGAATTGAATTTATATTCAATTAAAGATTTCTTGCTGTTGGCAATACACTGTACACTGTGCTGTTGCGCAATACTTAGTAAATCTGTTGTCAGACTATAAAGTTCAATTAATTCTCAATGTCATATTAGAAATTTATGAAAATCAAAAGGAGCTTACATCAATAGATATAAACAATTCCTAAAGTTTCATGAGAATTGCTAACAGCATTTTTGAGTTATTGTGCGAAAACTGGAAAATCCCCTTTTTAATGAATAAACCCCATAACTCAAAAATGTAAAATGTAAAATTTATAAAATTCTAAAGGAGCTGAAAGCATTTTGAGTTTTTGCGAAAACTGGAAAATCCCCTTTTTAGTGAATAAAACCCTTTAACTCAGAAACGTAAAATCTAAAATTTATAAAAATCAAAAGGGAGCTCATGTCAATAGATATAAACAATTCACCACAATTTCTTGCAAGTTGGTGAAAGCATTCTTGAGTTACTGTCCGAAAACTAAAAAATCCCCCTTTTTTTAATGAATAAAACCCCATAACTCGGAAACATAAAATCTCAAATTTATAAAAACAAAAGGAGCTCACATCAATAGATATAAACAATTCACCAAAGTTTTATGCAAATTGGTTAAAGCGTTTTTGAGTTAATGTCCGACATGTTGACGATGGACGGACAGACGGACATTGGTATACCATAATACGTCCCGTAAACGGGCGTATAAAAATAAAATTATTCATGTTTATAAATAAGTAAAAAGACCAACAAAGATTAAGTCACATATACATGTTCATAAGACTATATATTAAACTGAGTATTCAAAATGAATTAATTATTTCGTTTTCATACACTCAAATGGAAATAAAGTTAGGTCTTTAAATAGGAATATATAACTCCTTACACACTTTGTTCCTTCTGAAGAAGCTAATTAGGAACTGACGAAATTAATAAATATCAGTCATTTCTTATGATTCAAAACAGCATCTGTATGTAACTCCTTCCATTATACAAACTTCCACAATCAGATGAGTCTCCTGCAAAATAGAAATGAGAGATGAAATAACGAATAAAACATTTTATAGCAACTAAAGGTAAACTGTTTTATTAAAATCAAATATTCTCAAAATGGCCCATAATTTGGTAACAGGTTCTTAAATGAATCTATTTCAAAAGTCTTTCTTCTTTGTTAAAATAAATCTCTTCATGAGAGTACATTCTTGGCTTCAAAATCACCACATTTTAGAAACATTGTCAAAATGCAATGATTTTGTGCATTTTAGGAACTAAAAGCTTGAGGAAACCTTTGGCGACAACCTAGGATCCAAAGTGTTCTATAACCATAAGTTGCAAATGATGATATTGAAGCCCCAGACACAAAAACTTTCTGGATCGTGGGTGGCAGCCAAAGAAAATTGTGCGAAAAACTGTTTTAAAAGAATTCTTCAAAATTTTACCAAATGTAATGGTACAACACAAATTATGCACACTTAAAGAGTCAATACTTCTTAATTCTTAATGTGATGTGCCAAAATGAAGTTATTTTGTATTAATAGTAATATCTAAACTATTTCTATGAGAAATTTGTAGTATTTTGGCCAGTTTACAAAACATCAAAATCTTAGGGCCAATTTTAACCCTTTTGAACTTATTTCTTTACCACTGTGATTTACATTGAAAACCACCTATTTCACCTGTACTATGAAGACACTTTAATATCTATATTCAATCAGTTTTTTTCCAGTTACATTATTCTAAGTGACCAACAGTGAATAAACAATCTGTAAATTAAAAAATGAAATATTTCACTACATGCAGTATTATTTTTGAACTGGAAAAGAGTTTTTGTTCAAATAATGTTATTTGTTCCACATTCTGTCATGTCTATTATGTGATCAAGGTATTGTATAAGGTATGGGGTTTGCTCATTATTGAAGGCCATTTGTTGACTTACTGTTAATTGTGTCATTAAAACTCTGTTGGATAGTTGTCTCATTGGCAACTATACCACATATATCCTTATTTCATCATGTTTATACATTATACTTGTTCTCTGCTTTAGTATATATATTGAATTGTTTGAGAAATTGAAGAAATTGATTTTTTTTCTCCTCTTAAAATCACTCAAGGTTTATCTGTGTAAAATGTTGTATATGGAAATGGTATTATGAATTTACAATATGTCTTAACTGTTCTGTGTAAAATTAAGATATTAAATTAAAACACAGAAAAAATGAACACTGCTTTGTGCTAGACAGAACCACTTATATTCAGCTTTTTAACATGTAATTTCTAATGTAAACAGTCTACAGGCAGACATAAAGGGCTTAACATATCAGACATTTCACAGAGGTGGATTAAGGTAGGCCAGGCCCCCTACTGATGGAGCTACAATGTATTGATAGTGCAGACTTTTTACCCATTTCACTTCAAACATTATCTACCTTGGGGAGGGTTCAACTCTTGGATCCACATCAGTTTAATTATTGTCCTTAGCTGACCAAGTATTTACTCTAGTTATGCCCCTTAAAGCAGGGTGCTTTGCAGAGAGGCAACAAATACCATTTTTCAAGTAAATAGATTGACTTGGCCTCTGATTCAACTTATTACTTCCCATGATTCATGCCAGCTGCATGCTGTACAGATTCTACATGTATAACAGCAAGAATCACTGAGGCAGTTCATATTTTGTACCTGTAAACATGAATGTGTAAAAGTAGAAGAAGAATGTACAATCATAACAATGTATTTCTATTAAATAGGTAATTGCAATTTTGCCATGGCTGATTGGTGTCCTATTTTATGTAACTTTGCTATTGTGGAAATATGTACTGTGAATAAAAAGATACTGCTAGGGTATGTATGCTGAGACAGCAACCAATTAGGACACAAATCACTAAATGACTTCTACATGCTCTTTGGTCAGGTTGTCTCTTTGACACATTCCCCATTTCCATTTTCAATTTTTATTACATGTACATATAAATGTTGGATAGATAATCAGATGGACAAATATTATAGCCAGGACAACTGACCTTGTCGATGGATTGTACCTTCTGAAAGCTACTAAACACACTGCATAAAATAACATTCTGATTCAAGTTGGACATGTATATTGTTTTGTACATCATGCAAGTAAAACACTAATTATCAGATTATTGCATCATGGTTGTAAATTGCAAATCACTTTTGCTTCTTAACATCCTTTTCAGAATAAGGGACTATTTCTAGAGTTGGGCATGTACTGGGTGGTAAACAATTATTGATGTTGTGTTTCATTAGCATATCAATAAAATAACAACATGCAACATGTGCAACTGAAAACTCGTTATTTTGTTTACTGATCTCACTATTTTAACATTCAATATAATGTAACCATGATATATCAATTATATTTTAAGTTAAAAGTTAAAAAATAAGGAATTTATTCTTTTATACGACAGAATATAGAAAAGTTGAAATCCCAATTACCTGGGGATTTCAATTTTAATATTTTCAATAGCATAACTTTTTACAGCCTGGTTTAATATATTTGCACTGTGTGATTATTATAGGAATATAGATAAACTGAAAGATCAAGATAATAAATAAATTATGGCAAAGTAGCACAATATTCTACTTGATACGATCTGCATAACCAACCTTTTGGAAATCATAAATAACATTTTCTAGCATAGACCGCCATGTTTTGCATTAGGTAAATGAGTTGTTTCCCTCACTGATAAGTCTGGCTAAATTGACGAGATGGTGCAAATGTACATAGTTTTTACGTTATACAACACTTTTTCATTAATATCCCATAATTCATCCACTGTACAATTTTCGTTTGAACATTTGTCAAAACAGAATCTTAAATCATGAATGTAAATCCAAGGCAAACAAGGTAAATTACGATTAAAATTCCATGAATTAAATGCAGAGTTATATTTAGGAAGAGACTGTTAAAACGGGGAACGAATAAACGTAAACAATGATGTTTATATGCAATCTTATAAAATATTTCTCCGATGAGTTGGATAACCTTTCTATCCACTTCGATATTTGTACATGTAACGTTTGATCAGTAAAAAATATAGAAAATCTGCTATTATATAGTAAAGTAATTGGAACTGATTTTTTCTTCTAAATTCTAAAGTGCCCTTACTGCAGTGACGTCATTTAGAACTGTTCTACAGTCCTGACTGATTTAGTCAGTTCTGCTGACAGTTCTACGGTTAGAACTGATTTGGACAGTTCTACCTAGAACAGTTTTAGACAGTTCTACCCTAGAACTGATCCTGACAGTTCTACCTAGAACTGATTTAGTCAGTTCTACCTAGAACTGATTCTGACAGTTCTACTTAGAACAGTTCTAGGGTAGAACTGTTCTAGGTAGAACTGTTCTAGGACAGGTTAGAACAGTTCTATGACAGATTATTCTGACAGTTCTAATGAGAGGTTAGAAGTGATCTCCACTGTAGCTTTACAATGCAAATGAACAATGTTTTTAAGAATCGACAAAATTAACCAGAGACTTACTCTATTACCACACCATCCATGAATATTGCTGATTGCTACTTCTGCTGCCCTTCTTCTTCGTCTCGTAGGGATATCAATAACGGGTAAACCTTCCTGAAAAAAATAATTTCTCTTTAATGCGCTATAACTTCAGCAAAAAATCACTCCTGTTGTTCAGTGAAACAAAAATGATTGGTAGACATTGAATCCTGCCTTTTTTTAATTCAGACTTTTTCTCTATCTTTAAAGTGTTCAAGAAACAAGAAAAGCAATACGTGAACAAGAGACTGCTCACAGGGCACAAAAAGGCTGAATGTGTGTGGCTTTAGACTTGAAGTATTTATTACTTAGAAGTGTACATTAGTTATTCTTCTAGTTTAATAAACATACAAAGTCCTTATACTATTCATGGCAGATGTTCTATGTAGAGAAATTGAAATTCGAATTTCCATGTGAAGTGAAACTCTGTAGCATGCAATTTATAATACTGTTTCGTACTTTGTTTTTGAAAGTAACACACCAGCTCCATTTTAACCTAGCTTTTATATACTGACAATTATTTTGGTCTTTTAAAACAACTCAGTTACTTTAATCCATCCAAATATATTCTATAGGAAAAACCTAGTTCTGAAGAAGTTTTATGAATGCATGAATATATTCTTAAAAGAACCAATTTGTATAAAAATGATATGTTCCCTTTGTAGATATATAAAAATGTAAAGATACCAGGATTGATATATTGTACGCCAGGCGCGCATTTCGTCTACAAAAGACTCGTCATTGACGCTCGAATAAAAAATGTTAAAAAGGCCAAATAAAGTACGAAGTTGAAACGCATTGAAGACCGAAAACATCGAAACAAAGGTTTTGCAAAAGATATTATTGTCTAAAAGCAATAATGTGTACTAGGACCATGTGTGAGGTTTCAATAATAATAATAATAATAATAATAATAATAATAATAATAATTATAATAAATATTCTTTATTTAAAGAGGGTATTAAATTCAATTAGAACTAGTATAATTTGCAACAACTTGCGGTCATCCGCTGTTCAGTACTTCAGTACTTAGATTCTATATTTCCATGTGCCTTACAATGTTCAACGACCTTTCTGAGTCTAGTTTAGTCTAAATGATAA
The DNA here is from genome assembly GCA_017311375.1 of Mytilus coruscus. Taxonomy (NCBI): domain Eukaryota; kingdom Metazoa; phylum Mollusca; class Bivalvia; order Mytilida; family Mytilidae; genus Mytilus; species Mytilus coruscus. Next base: position 9,516,174 of record CM029606.1, read on the forward strand.
GGTTCTCTTATGGCACAAAATGGCCTAAAATATCAACTTTTTTTCTTCAATATTTCAAGTATCAATGACATAGTTACATTTTTAATATATATATATATATATACATAATATTCTCCAAAGTAGGCCCATTGTGACATTTTATTAAAATATGAAGATTTTGTGCAATTTTCAGACCTAAAAGCTTCAGGAAAACATTGGCCGCCACTTACGATCCAAAATGTTTTGTAACCAAAAGTTTCCAATTTTGATATAGAATTCATTCCTATGGATCGTGGATGGAGGTCAAGGTTAATTATGCCAAAAACAATTAAAATTGTCACGGGAAAAAAGTTACCAAAATTTACCTAAAATACAAATAATCTTTGGTGTCATAGCATCATGAATTTTAATGGAAAGTGTCAAAAAATATATCTTTGTCTTAATAGTATTATCACAAGTATTTCAATGAGAAATTTGTAATTTGTTGGACCGATTTAAAAAAAACCATCAAAACTTCATGGCCAATTCTCACCCTTTGTGGGTTCACAAAGGGTGAGAATTGGCCATAAAGTTTTGATTTTTTTTTTTTTTTAAATCGGTCCTACAAATTACAAATTTCTCATTCTCTTTTATTACATTCTACTTGATCTCGGCAAGCTAAAAAAAAAAGTAGCTTTACTAGACTCATATATAGTATCGGGGAGTGCAACGACATGGGAACTGTTTGAATAAAACCTCATCATAAAAGAGAAAAAGCTCATCATCATAAAGAAAATCCACATCATAAAAAAAGAAAAAGCTCATCATAATAACAAAAAAACTCATCATAATAGAGAAAAATCTCATCATGACAAAGAAGGCCTGAGGTACCATAAATTAAGGCAGTTACTGCGTTCCATATTTAAAAAATACAATAGATATAACTAACTTATATCCAGAAATTCAATCATTCAAACATACAATGGCGATAATTGATAAAGTTATAATTATTATAAGTTTTCGTATTTTAACAATAAAAGAAAGAAAACAAATTATTCGACTTGCATAGAATTTCAAGAAAATGATTATAACAATGTTTCTTATATAATTCCACATTCAATATGATAGTCATAAGAGCGTCATAAAGTTTGTTGTTAGATGTATCTTATAGCATATTTAAGTGTACTTTCGAAAATAGGCCCAGATGTATAATATTGTAAACTGGGACTTGCAGTTAAATATGATACCAGCTGAGTATGTGGAGAGGTCATCGCTCGTTCAATTCTTTGTTTATATAACACACGCGCACATAAATTTGTATTAATGTGCATTAATTAAAGTTAATATATAACACACGGCACATAAATTTGTATTAATGTTCATTAATTAAAGTTCATTAAAATGTTTATATCATTGCTGCTGTCATTTAATACAGTTATCTCTACTTATCTTACTTTATGATCGTTAAACGTATTTTACCCAGTTGTTTTCGTGATAATTCACGCGTGTCAATTTCAGGTCGCTCCTCAACAGCGTCCGTCGTAAAATATTTGGCAGTTTTAATTTGACATAGAAGCGTATCGTGACATGTTAATCTTTGTATTAACTAAAATCAAAATTCAATAATGGTTTAATAATATATGTTACAGGTATTTTCTAAATTTAGGCATTTTGCAAAATGTCTTTAAATTTTTAATGTTGTGTTATTGTCAACTTTTTTTTGCATCTCAATGATAGTCTGTTTCTACAAATCGCCTGAAACTGGACAGGCAATATGTTGAATTTTGTTTCAAATTTCAGTTTATTTACAAAATTACTAGGTTTTAAGTCAATTTGTATAATGCCTGTCAAGATCAGACACTTAGTAAAATGCATGAAAATTCAGTCATTTTACAAAATGCCTAAATTTAGAAAATGCCTGTTACATATATATATGTTACAGTAAATAGGTGAAATTAGGAATTACATGTAATCACTAAAATTTGGGGATTACATGTAATTCCTTATGCACTTAGTAAATACAAGTAATTCCTGAAACTGCCCAGTTATTACCAGTAATTAATAATTTTAAAACGAATTTTTACAGCTATTTACTAACCGTTGAAAGCGACATTTATTCTTCTATTCTTGTAATACTTAAAACAAATAATGCTGAAGGAGATCTGAACCGTTTCGTAGTGGACATTAAAAAAAATACGGTATCACTCTGGTCCATTTGATGTGCACTTTTTTGCCAACAATTCAACTGCCGTTATAAAACCATAACTATATGTAATGGTATAGAAAAACCTTGCAGCTGAGTAGCTATTGACAAAAACATGGTACATTTTAGAAAAATGACTGTAAAGATTTTACATATCTGCCGTCGCCATATTGGGATAGTCGTAATTCCAGTTACGATTATCTCTTTAATACCAGTGAATATCAAGTTAGTAAATAGCTGTAAAATTGACAAAATAAATCAGTGATTACCTGTTATCACTGAACCAATTAGTAAATATATGTAATTACTAAATTGACTAGTAATTACAGGTATTTACTGAATTGTTCAGTAATTTCATGTAATTCCTAATTTCATCTATTTACTGTAACATATATATATATATATATATATATATATATATATATACAACTCGTCTAAACATCACCCAACAATGTAAGATCTGTAAATTTGCCTTCGCAAATTTTTGGTTCTTCCCTCGCCGGGATTCGAACCCATGCTACTGAACCAAGTCGCCTGCACTGTAACCGGCGCGCTAGACCACACGACCACATGAACTTATAAATATATATAAAATGACTGAATAAATAGTCAACGATTAATCTTACAGGGCGATGGATCATGTAATATGATACAGTACACTACAAAATATAATATATAACCAGTCAAAAAGGGTACACTATCACCATTAAACAACTATAAAATGATCAAATATTAGATATTTCGGATAACAGATATCCTTCTTCGGTAACAGCACGATGTAAAATGAATCACGTCAATCTATTCAAATTAAGGTGGAACCCAACACTTTCCCTAAAAGTAATTTGGCTCGTTTAATTTTCATAAAATTTTAACACAGTATTTACTTTGACCCTTTAACAAAAATATAAAAATTTTGAAAATTTTGAACCAACCGTTTTGTCAGAAAAATTACACAGGTTATATAGCAGTTGACAAACACCAATTTTTATCATTGAAAAGCTTAATATTCCCTTTACAACACAACGTAATTAAAACGTTAAGCTGACTTTACAGAGTTATCTCCCTGTAGTGTTAGGTACCACCTTAAAACACTATCAAAATTTTGGAATTTATACAATTTAAGCGAACATCACAGACGCTGGTACAATTTGAAAATTTCCAAGCACGGCGCAAAGACTACAAAGATATGCCAGAATAAAAATGAGAGTTATTTGCGATGTGAACTGGCACAACTCTAAATTTCCAAAGGTGGTGACAGTTTAGATATTACAACAACTGCATGGATAGTAGTCCCCAAATAAAAAAAAACAAAAATGCCCTAACCAATCCATGTTGGTATAATATTTCAAATTTGACAACGGTAGGGCAATTGCAACAGAAACTACATATTTAAGCCTCCCAAACGAATAGCAGCCGAGTTTAATAATGATTAGAAAAATAAGTAAAATTTTATTTTTTTTAAGGTAAAATAATTGAACGTGGCTGCGTACTTGTACATCCATCCCAAATCAATGGAGCCCTGTAATTTAAACTGGTATGATTTTAAAAAATCTTCAAACTGTAAATATATATATGGCCTTATACGTATATTACTTTTTTTTATCCATCTCCAATTTAAAAGTATTTGTCATAACTGATAAGATATTTAACTGTTCCTTGAAGTTTATGCTTACTATATTATCTACGTAGGCAAGTGCGTGAAGAAGAGAAAAAACATCAAGAAGAAGAAAAACGAAAATTTTAATAAAGTCATAAACCGACACTATTAATGTTGCATAGGGAAAATAATAATTTAGGTACATGTTAGCCGTTCCAAATCTTATAATTTCTAGAAAAGTTGAAATGCAGGACAGGAGGAGCAACTTTGCAAGAAAAAGGCGGATGACACTTTATGTAAAAATAAAAAAAAAAGTCAGGATAAACTTACAAAAATGGCCGGACCGAATTGGGTGAAAAATAAAAAGGAAGGACAAAGATTAAAACAACAACAAAAATGCATGGCAATATTTTTGATCCAACCCCAGCCCCCCCCCCCCCCCCCCCTTTTCCCCGCCATAAACATTAAAGGGAACCAATACAGGCCATATTTGTTTTTAAAATAACCATCCTAATTATATCCTAAAGTTAGGACCATCCTAAGACCATCTTAAGACACCTAAATTGGTATCCTAAAGTTAGGACAATTCCTAGGATTTTCCTAAGTTGCGACATGTTTGATAAACCCACTTAGGACTAAGATATGTCCTAAGTTGGTCTTAGGACATGTCCTAATCCTAACTAGCTTTGATAAACAGGCCCCAGGCCTTATTAATTTTGCAAATTATCTAATTATCAATACGCTTAGTAATTTAAAGGAAAGATATACTACATTTACATGAATTTTCTATAAATCCATGTATTTTGTCTTTAAATTTAAAGAAGTTGCGACATGTTTATGATATCTTTGCTAAGATCATCCCAAGATAGCTTCGAGACGAGGTCTGAGATATGTCATAGGATAGTCATAAGAGGGTCTTAAGACAGGTCTTATGATAGCTTCGTGAAACCGGCCCCAGGATCACAAAGGAGTTGGTTCCGTAAACGTTTCAAATTATGGTGAGGTAAATTCTGGTTTAATTTTAATCAACATGGCACCAATAGAAGCAGAATTGTCACGGGTTTATTTTATTATATGTTACATTTTCAGATAATACAAAAAAATATTTTGAATCTTGAATTTTCTATGTATCTCAAACAAACTAAACTAAAAAAAATGTATTATATTTATCGCGATGAATTTTATTTAATGACAATAAATAATTTATAAAATTTCAATTTGAAATAGTCATAACAGATTATAAATATGTCTTCGATTGCTTTTGTTTTTTTTCCGACGAAATAGCCAATTATGATCAATTGAAATAGAAAAAAAGACAATTAATCCTCCAATCTGCCAATTATTGTACTGTAACAAATTAAAGGTACATAAATAGTTTTCCTATTTATCTATACCTGACAAAAAAATATATTTCGAAATGTAAATATGTTGTAGGTCTATTTCTTCCAATTATCCATAGGATGAATTAAGACCATTTTCTAATTACTAAATCATAAAGAAATAACATATATATTTGAAAAATCAAACACACAATTCAAGTTAGTTTTAAATAACTGGTACATTTTGTACGTAAGTTTTCGAATAATAAATAAAGTTGGTTTTGTTTAAATAAATTTAAATAACGCCTTGAGAAAAATTTCGTTGATTCACAGAAGTTTCGTATCAATTTTGTTTATTTTGTATATTCCTATTAAATACCAATCTACATATTTTCTCATATTTATTCACCAAATGCTGCGTAACGGGTACTAAATGAATCATTTTGCATTGTATCCAATATCAATTTATTTAATTATTTGTTTCTTTTTTAAGATACCAACAATGTATACGGGCCGGTTCGGTTTTGATATTTAACAACCCACGCTCGATTACAAGAGAAAATATATATACCATTGACTTCGTTGGCCGTGTCAACGAAGTTTTCCTAGGACTAGGACATGTCTTATGATGGTATTAGGACACTTCTCCTAAAATAAGATGTGTCCTAAATTTGGTCCTAAAGTTAGGATTTGTACATAGATGGCTAATGATAGTCCTAACTAAAATGTTACGATGTCATAAAACGAATTAAAAACAACAAATACGGCATAAACTCAGTAACAAACATACTAATACAATATTAAACTATTATACTCTGATTAGAATTAAACTGATTATTTGTTAAAGATTCGATTGTGTTACATTATTTTCAATTTTTAGAAAAAATGTGATTCATAGAATATTTTCAATTTTTAGACAAATGTGCACGATTCATAGAATACTTCCAGATGTCAAAAAAGAGCGTTGAACTTCATAGTATTCAGTTTGAGTTTTTGGAATAATAAGCATGTTACAAAACCTTCGTGTGTGTCTTCTAGAACCAACTTGAAGCACATACTTAACATTGACACATTGCGTAGTCATTTGGTGAAGTGCTTTATTAAATTTTTTTTTCTATATACAAACTTGTATGATATTGGCATCAATAGTAACTCTCCAAAAAGTATATTTGACGATGTCATAGTATTACGATCATTTACAGTAATTCGTACTACCCTTTTTTGAGCTTAAAAATACTATCATCATTAGCAACAATATTTTTTTTGCGACTAACCAAACGGTGCAATAATTATTTTTATGTGGAAAAAAAGACTTGAAAACAAAAAATTGAAATATCTTCATATTGTTTTCAAATAAATATACTTTATGATGTCCTAGCATATAAACAAACATTTTCGGGGCCTTTTATAGCGGTCTATGCGGTATGAGCTTTTCTCACTGTTGCAGGCCGTACGGTGACGTATAGTTTTTAATTTCTATGTCATTTGGGCTCTTGTGGAGAGCTGTCTCATTGGCAATCATACCACATCTTCTTTTTTCGTATGGCTGCCGTCATCATACTATACTATAGCAATCATTTGACTTTTAAAAAGGGGGAAATGCATATGTAAAACTAATTGTTTGTTTTCAAATTAAAAGTAAACGTTTTCGACTTTTCATGATAATAGATAAAAAAAATTGTGAAATCATAACCCGCATCCCCCAGAAAACCCCACGTTATCCAAGTGATAAATAAATAGTCATGAGTTTTTATACCATGCAATAAATCACAAAATTCCCTTTGAACTAAAAATCTAAACAGTTTGACGTTTGCATGTGTATGCAATTTAACGGTATAAATTGCATTTATATTAAATTTTAAATGACATTTTCTTCTATATTTTCTTTCTTTTACTTGATTATAAATATTTTTAAAATTATATTTTGGAATGTAGCATACAGCAGGTAAATTTTGTGATTTATGCTGGTGGAATAACATCTCAGACGGGTGTGTGCCCTAAGAAATTCAGAATTTTCTTACAATTGTTAAGGGCCATATCTATCATGCCTTACCATAAGCCAGGTTGGCCCGGCTATTGCAATCCCACGAAGTTTATCATCTGTTTACTTTCAAAAATGGATTATCAGATGATGAACTCGAAACAAAGTCCGACCAAACGCAATTTTCTTTTCAAGTATCTACTTGTATGAAACATTTTAAAAAATCAACATACCCCCCTTTTTTTCCAAACCCCCAACCCCAATGTTACATCATATATTACATTTATTGAACCATCTGAAGAAGAAAAAAAACCAGACAAGACTGTGAGTGAAGCAAAGAATAAAGTCATATTCCAATTTGAAAATAAACACCCTCTATCTATTTTTTTTTACATAAATTTCTATTTATGCAGTTTTTGAGTGGATGTTGCTATGGATAATATGTGTTTCCATGGTAACAATTGAAGTCAACAACACTTAACGATAGTAATTTAAAGTTTGCGTTATCTTTTATTTATTTTCTTATCGGTTATGAAACAATTCAGGACGTTTAAGCTCTTAAACTGCAATATTCTGCAAATAAAAACTCCGTTTCCAAGGAAAAAATCGGTTGCTATGGTGATAAAACTAAAAAAAGTCCCACACATTTTTCTACTTAATTTGGTAAAGTAGTATCCAAACTTCATAACTACAGTGCTAACTATTCTGTACACATTTGCACTTTTCTGAAAAACACCAGAGAAAATTTGATAATTTCGCAAAAATCCTAATTTCAGAAAAGTTGAAAATATGCATTTTGGCAAAATTTTCAAAAATTTACAAATTTGGTTGACATGCAATCTTCACTAAAATGAAGCTTAAACCAAGTTGTATCGATGTTACATATGAACATTTATGAAAACTCATGATTCTATTCATAATCAGGCTCTGAATTGTGGTGATTTAGCTGATTTTAAAAGATTTTACCACGCTTAACAACCAAAAATAGAGTGTTCGTTACCATGGCAACCACTCATATTTTCCTACTCAAAATTATTTTTGAGCAGTATTTATTACTGCTTCTACTAGGCCCATTTTAGATAAAATCTGAAACCTTCATATATCGCACTCTACCTGGTTCTTACAAAGAGCTGTACTTAAGTGTAAGCATTATATGAGTGCAAACCGAATGTAGCATACAGAAATCCTACTATTTTTTGTATATTCTCGTAAGAATAATTGCATGTTTATACGGCAGCGAGAAAATTGTACTTAGGACTACGATAGGACATCTTAGTTAAAATTATCTAAGGATACCTTCGATGTACAGTCTGTGATATATTATAAGACAGTCTTATATTTTGTCCTCAGATACATCTTAAGACAAATATTTAGCACTTTCGATGACACGGCCCCTGATTTGTATGATATTTCACCCTGGAATTTACATGTGAATGATAAATAAACTATTTTGGATATGTAATATTAAAATATTTAAACATGATATAAGATGTATCGATTATATGCAGTATGTTTAATAATCATGCGCTGAAATAATGATTTTTCAATATTTAATGAAACAACCAGTCTCTATTTTAATATCCATTGGAATGCGTTCCGGAAAGTAAATTTAAACCAATCAACGCAATTTTATATCTATATTTTTGATGCAGATATTTGCGGACTAAAATTGAAATTATAGTAAAATAGAATGCTTTTAGTAAATATACAACATGCATTGGAATAATGGAAGTCTTTTAGCATTAACAGGATTTGGTAGTTTTTTGTATTCATGTTATTTGAGGAACTCTCCTTACTCTTGGAAATTATGGATGGCTTTTGGGACCTAAATGGTTCACCAAAATTATTATTTTGTATATAAAGTATACTTAAAATATATGAAAATTTAAAAACCAAACATTTTATAAGATTTTGAGAAAAGTATACATTTTATTTAGAACTATTCTTAAACGCGAATATGTCTATTAGCAGACTTAGATTTTTAATTACAGACTATAATTATGAAGCTTTTTTACGTCTATTTCAACCACAGCCAAGATTTATATTTAAAATAGAAAATAGACTGATTAATTTAACGTTTAGTACCCCAAAAATAGTGTTCTCGCATGTTATTGTAAAAAAAAGTTTGTCCTGAGAAAAAATAAATGTTACTTACTACGTCCAGCTCTATTTGGACTCTCAGAGTTTTGGTTGGAATCCATGTCGCTTTCAAATAAGTTGCAGCTCGATACTTCAATAAATGTCCCTGAACAGATGACAAATAATATAAAGGTGGTGCGGGCATAGAATGTATCACTATTTAACGCATGCAGGTCAAGCTGTCAATTACATATATTTACACGTTAGGCCCGCCCCATTTATTGTTTTTTTACGATGACATTTGATTTTAATTAGTAATTGAAATGCACAATTCAATAATATACACATGCACGATCATTTAATTATAATAACATAAATAAATAATATCAATAGAGCGGAAAAGAAAAAAAATCTATTTTGGCGCAAATGAAAAATTAGAATTGTCGTAAAATGAAATATAAACAAAAATAGGCGCAAATGAAGTGCAGATTGATGCAAATGCATAACGCTGATTAAGGGCGATTATACGGAAGCTTTTTAAGGCCATGCTAGTCTACTTTTTACATTTTGATAGGACAAATTATGAATTTGATATAACAAATTATTATTTTGATATACTTTGATATAACAGATTTTCGATTTTAGTGTAAACAATATTTTATTCAAAACAGATAAATAAATACGTACATAAATACAATACAATGGATTGGAAAACAAGTGACAAGTCACTTATACAAATTCCTCTCCTTTTGAACGGCAAAATCAATTACAATGGACAGAAAATGTACAATCATATAATATAATATCATAGAAAAGAAATCAAATGTAATGGAAATTAACATATAATGCAGATAGTATGTTTTAATATTGGGTGACATATGTTGTTGGGCCAACAAAATTATTATGTGAATCTCTTAGTTTTCAATATATAGTCTTGGACAATAAGAAAGTTGTTTTTATTGTCTATATCGGTAATGTTCGGATCACCCTAAAGTAACATATCTATGTTAAGTGTACCAACTAGGTTAACAAAAAGGGCTTCACGAGTTCGATGGTAATTGGGACAATTTAGAAGGAAGTGTTCTGAGGTTTCTATCTGTTTACATTTACAAACAGAACATCTGGCTTTAACCAAGTTTCCGTAAAGCAGAGTATATTCAGGTACTAAAGTTCGACATTTATTAAATCTATTTTAGACTCTAAACTCTGAACATTTAAATGCACAAATGATATAAATTTGGAGAGACAATGCTTGAATTCATCAAAGGAGAGGTCGGATACGGATGATAATGTGGATTTATCTGACGAATATACCGATGATGGACCAGGATTTTTTTCTATGTCCCCAGACAAAAACAAGACTAATATCAATATAAATAGCATAATACATAATACAATTTTCGTTATTACACAATATATGATACAACACTTTGGTAAAACATTTAGTATCCAAGCCCAACTGTATTTGGCTTCCTTTTGACAAAATATCTCATTATCAACTGTTGGATTTTCTTTGAGATTAATTCTGGGGTGGTGTTCTGGAAGCTATCCTAAGATTCGTCCTAAGTCATAGATAAGACTAAGTTTAGGATGGACTTAAGATCGACTTAGGACACTCTTAAGTGGTGTCTCGAAGCTATCTCAGACGCATCTTATGTTAGGACGTCCTAAACATATCCTAAGTGTGAAATATAAATATTTAAAATAATTTTGTTTGAAAAAAATTATTAATGACGAAACCAATTAATAAAGTAGTTTACGAATTTTATAATTACATGTATAGTTTTAAATGCAAGATTTCAAATGCAAATAAAATATTAAATCTGAATCTAAATCTATAAAACTATATCAAAAAGGATTGTAATTTAAACTTGAAAACAATTCGTTTTGACATGAGAATTGAATTCGTTGTGTCATCGTGTGGTGAAACACTAAGTTCAAAGTTTAAAATCATGCACAATTTCTTCATATATATACGAGTTTATAACCGATGGTGCGATTCATTTGATGTTCATATTCACGTACCAGAATGAGCAAAAAACGAAACCCAAACTTTACAGAGGCAGAGTTAAACATTCTTTCAGATCAAGTAGAGAGCCTGAAGGGCATTTTATTCAGCAAACACAGCACGTAGCCACAAACGCCGATAAAAAAAGAGCATGGGAGTCCATTTGCACTAAGGTAAATGCTTGTAACTTGAACCATAAAAGAACAGCCGAAGAAATAAAAAAGAAATGGTCGACCTTCACTAGTACTGTGAAGAAACAGGCATCATTTGTAAGACGAGAGGCAAAAAAGACTGGTGGGGTCCCTCCTCCAGATAGTTTGACACCACTGCAAAACAAGGTTGTGGGAATCATCGGAGATACACCAATTGACGACATTGCTGGTGGAATCGCCACCTGCCAGGCAGCCGGAAGCCCTATGGATCAGAGCCTCTATTTCTGAATAGATTAACCATTGTCCGTCTGTCCGCAAATGTGTCTCAGAGGCGAATTAAGAGGGTACCCAGGATGCCAAGCCCCCCCTTTTCTATGAAAAATTTGATTGACTATATAGAGAATCACTAAAGCATGACCGGAGCGGGCCCCCACTTAGGCAGCCACTTATGAAAAATTCTAGGTGTATCACTGCGTTTGTCCAAGTTTTGGTTACGTGTTTGTGTATAATTCATAGGTTCATTTCTAATGTACTAGACATGCCGGTTGATATGGCAACGATACCTGTCAGTAAATATAATAGATTGAGCGACTTGGTAAAGTTCGATATGGTTCTAGCATCAATATGTAACATTTAGTCTTCTATTGAGACTTTACTAGATAGATGCGAAATATTAATCAACCATGTTCCTCTTTGAAAAAAGAGAGGAATTTATGAAAATTTCAACGAGATGCAGGTAAATTAGTGTATTAGAACAAGTGCACACTGTGTAAATAATAATATGGGGTTTAGCATTATTTACAAACCGTTTTCAAAAATATTGAGCATCTGTTCATTGAAATCTATATTCAATCACATGTATTTTAAATAACACGTTTTGAATGATACATTTATTATTTTTCAGTCTTACCTTCTACTAGTGGCATTAGTTCAGCCAAAGACGATAACAGTATTTTCACGAGAACACTATCATCACCGCACACAGAAGAATCAGAAGAATCACTTGTAGAGACAGAAAGGGAAAGATTGGGAGTAGAAAATGACCGGTTAAAAATTGAACAAGAAAGACTAGCAACCGAGAAGCAGAGGCTGGAGATAGAGAGAAAATCACTCATCATCAAAGAACAGAAATACCAACTATATTTGACAAAGTTGAACTTTAGCTTGCAGCAAATGGGTATTTCCGTCAATAGCTTAAATGTACCATACTTCTTCTGACACTTCGTCCTCACAATAGAATATTTTTTTTTCACGATTTGTACATTTTTTTTTGTTGGTATAAACATTTCTAAATGGAAATGTCATTTATTATACAACTACACGTAAATAATAGTGATTATATAAAAAAAAATGTGGTATCATTGCCAATGACACAGAAATTAACAGTATGCTCTATACTACGTTTTTTTTGCGTAAACCCCTGAGGGTTTACGCAGTATATATTGGACGACCTCTGTAGTCTTTCGGAACACCGGAAGTCTTTTCGGGATACATCTGTTCTTTTCTATGACCACCTGCGTAATAGGTTATTAATTGATCTAATGAATATTCATTAACGCTATACAGTTGTTGAAGAGATAATTGTTTATCGAGACTAAATATATATATTTGATATCCTCTGGGACTATTATACTAACATATTTTGTCACAAATATCCTACATCAGTAGTTATTGATAGAAGCTGTTGTGTAACGTTTTCTGAAGAACAAGCTGTGTTCCCATTTGGGATAAGATTTTAAGCGAAAAAAGTGACTGTCAGTGAATAGATATGGCGTTTTTAGGATTTTAAAATTTGGCCATTTTAGCGAAATAAGAAAAAAGAGCGCAGTCCATTCAAGCAGGTTTAAATTCTTTATAATAACAGAATAAAGTACGACCATGCGGTTGCCAGTAATAGCTCACCTCTACTTCATTTCTCTACTGGATAGTTGTCTCTTTGGCAATCATACATATGTCCATATTTGTTATCAATCTTGTATGAAAACAATGCCAGGTAATGCTGGAAATTAAGTCGAAATTTAAAAGGCACCTTTTGGGTGTGTTAATTCAGTGAAATATAATACAGTATTACAAGTGTCTGGCCAATTAAATGCAAAATTATGTCATATAGAAACATTTGATTGGTGAATACGCGTCTGACTAAGTCCTTGAAATTATTCTATAGATCTAATATAAAACGATTCACGAACACTAATCGATGACTTCCTAATTCTTTAAAACTTGTGGTCATTGCGATAAACAAAAATGGGGTTTGATATATTCCTCGATGTTTGCCATCGAAAATTATTGTAAATTACTACCGGTATGTGGTTTTCGAAAAAAGATTATCAATATTGTTTACGTACTTATTTAGTGATGATTATCTTATCAAGTCAGAGATCTGTTTGTTTTCTCTTTTTTTTTTTTTTTTTTTGGGGGGGGGGGGGGGAGGAGAGGGTCGAGCTTTCAAAGGGACTGACCTGTGTCGACTACCCTCTCCAAAAAATATAGTTATAAATTTAAAATCCATCCTTTTGTTTTTGTCATGTGAAACCCCTCCCCAAATAAACCTAGTTAAAACATAATGTAGCAGGTGCACAGCTTTGTGTCTTAAAAGTCTTATAGATGAAGTTTTGGGAATTCCGTCAATTCATTTACAAGGAGTTGCGGCAATCTGTATTTATAAGTCAAGTTAGAGGGTCTAGTTGACAGATGCCCAGAGCGTGTTTGGCGAAAAGTTAGGACGATATGTTATAAGCAAAATTAAACACACACAAAAAAAAACAGCTTAGTACAAGTTATTTTTCTTAAAATGAAAATCAATATCCATATTCAACCGACAGGCGATTGCAAACATAATATATATTTTTTTTTAAATTGCGTACTGGACATGAACTACATGTAAACTGCATTGGCCTTTTCATTCCTGTTTCCTTCTCAGTTTCTTTCACAAAGCCGTATAAAAACAACGAAGCTACAGCTTCTTTTTTATTTGGGCTAATTTACAAAAGGACAGGCTAGAAATAAAAAAGTGAGATTCGTTTTAAAAAGTATAATAATTCCGGTTTCAAACTGTTTCACTCCAAAAGCTTGGTTTGAGTTTGTTGCCCGTGCATGGTATTTATAAATTAATCAAAAATAGCGTGTATATGATAGCCAATGACCAAACAACAAAACAACACCAATTTTAAAAAAGAAAACATTAAATGTGATTGTCTATAATACCGCAGTTCCACTAGGCCACGATCGCACTACGATCTGTGAAAAAAATGACCGTGCAGATCGCAGTAAGGTCGTAGTACGGTCGTGGTGAGGTCTTCATGATCGTGATGAGCGTGGCCAACTTTGAACATGTTCAAAACAATCGTGGTGCGGTCGTGGCGAAATCAGGTCGTAGTAGAAGCGTAGTGAGAGCACAGTAAGGTCGTGGTAAGATCGCAAAGGTCGCTGTACCATCGTAGCGACAGCGTAGCGAAAGCGCGATTCTAGTCGGTAAGACTGCGCTACGATCTCACAGCGACTTTACTACGACCTCACTACGACCATCACGTTCTTACCGCGACCCAAACACGCTTCCACTACGACTATACCACGCTTATACCACGCTGTTCAAGACCATAGTACGATCTTAGCACGCCCATGCCGTCCTCATCACGCTGTTCTTACGACCCGACTACGTTCATACTACGATCATCATGCTCTTTGTTATTCTCATATAAAATTTATAAAAGCTCTCCAGCTTTTGTTTGTATGTTATTTGGATCTCTTGTCCTTTATCTCAAACGGCTCAATCATTCTTGACACATCTGTGTCATCCCTACTATCGTTCACTAAAACATCGTCATTTGATCTTGATGGACCAGCAATAAGTTGTGATTCAGGTTGGATTGGTCGGTCCGACATATATCTTCTGGATCGATCATGATTCGTTACTATCAGATCTTCCTCTGCCCCTACCTCTACCCTTACCCTTACGTAGATTTTGGTTGCATGACTGCGTTGTTTCCGAGAAACTCTACGTATCAATGAGAAATAGAAGGAATGATACAGTATTTATATGGAACACGATGTTGACGTTATTGCTGGGAGCGTAGCAAGATCGCGGTATGAACGTGGTATGATCGTAGTATGGTCGTGGTAAGAGCGTGCTATAATCGCAGTAGTAGCATGGTAAGATCGTGTTGCAATCAGATAAATCGTAGTATGGTCGTAGTGGGGACGTGATGAGCGTAGAAAGATCGTGATAATCGTAGTGAGGTCGCAGAATAAGCGTGGTGAGAACGTGGTATAATCGTAGCGGGATCGTTGTAGAAGCGTAATGAAGACGTAGTACTAGCAACGTGATTGAAACGAAAATTTACATTTTCATGCCGCTCATACTGCGAGCTCACAACGATCTGAAATTATTTTCGATCGTGGTGAGCGAGGTGCGATCGTGGTCTTGTGTGACTGGGGCATAAGCATTTCCGCGAGGAAAAAAACAAAAATTTGCTTCCGCAGTTGCAGATTTAACATTGTTGTTATGATATTTTGAGTAGTTTTAAAAATATAAACCAATAATATATATATATAAAATTGAGAATGGAAATGGGGAATATGTCAAAGAGACAACAACCCGACCAAAGAGCAGACAACAGCCGAGGCCACCAATGGGTCTTCAATGCAGCGAGAAAATCCCGCACCCGGAGGTGGTCCTCAGCTGGCCCCTAACTAAAATTGTGTGCTAGTTCAGTGAAAATGGACGTTACACTAAACTCCAAAACATATAAATGAACTAAAATTAAAAAACATACTAGACTTACAAAGTTATATATATATAAACCAGTTTGATACAATTATAATAAAAAAGGTTTTAGTTTGGGATTATCAAAAAAGAATGCAGCTCAGAATTTATAACTTTTTCAAACTGGCTACAAAACAAATAATCATGATTAATTGATTAAATTTCTTCACATTTGAACTTTAGCCTGAAAACTAACTCTTATATATAAAAAAAACAGCACCTTAGAATGGGATATCCAATGGTTGACTTAGCATGTTGTCTTTCGGGAGTGCGGAGATTAAAAAAATGATTCCTTTAACAAGAGTAAAACAATGCATCTTTATTAAACAATTATCTGATATTTAATGCCAATAGATGTAGGAAGATGTGGTATGAGACAACTCTCCATCCAAGTAACAATTTATAAAAGTAAACCATTATAGGTCAAGGTACGGCCTTCAACACGGAGCCTTGGCTCAAACACGCATTTGGGTTTACGATTGCATTTCTTTTTTTAAAGAAAGCAACTTGTTTTATCTCTTTGACTCATTCAAATTGCATGGTATAAGGACGGGTTCTATTAGGGAAAAAGAGCAATTACAGCCGATTTCAATGAGTATGCAGCTAAATGACTAGTCTTAATACCAATTTCCGGTGCCAACTCTACATACTTCATTAATAATCAACCAATCAACACAGACAAACTACTTATAATTCATTATTTATATCAGATGACTGTTTTATTAATTCAGTCAAACCTTCCATTAATCAGTCTTTCACGAACAATTGCGCCGTCGTTCAAATGTCCATTATAGGCTGGTCCGGCTATGTGTCCATGGTCAGGAAAATCATTTCTGTCTGGTGGTAAAGGCATTCTGTTAACTATACACAAATTGTGTAGGACAGCAACAGCAACAACAATGCGACAACACATTAAAGCTGAATACAACAAAGTTCCAGCACTGGTATCTATACAGCGAAAACGTGCTTTTAACACACCAAAACTCCGTTCAACAACATTTCTTGTTCTCATGTGTGCCCCGTTGTAAGTTTGTTGCTTTCTGGTAGTAGGGTTCAGAACGGGTGTCAATAACCAAGGTCTTACAGGGTATCCGCTATCACCAAGTAGTCATCCGTCTGAAATTGTTCGATTCTCGAATAATTCACATACAGTTGCATTAGACCAAATGAAAGCATCGTGGGTTGCTCCTGACCACTGTGAGACTATGTTCAATAATTTCAAATTAGAGTCACAAACTCCTTGTACATTAATTGAATGGAATTTTTTGCGATTAACAAAAATATGTTCATCTACTGATGGAGATTTGATCCGAACATGAGTTCCATCAACGGCGCCCACTACATTAGGAAAGTCTGCAATCTCATAGAAACCACGCTTTATAATTTCTAAGCTAGCTGCATCTGTAGGCATGATAATGTGTTGATTGCATACATTGACCAAACACTGCGTTACATCTCGTACACACCTTGAAACACTGGAACGAGATATGTTATGCACATCAGCATTTACAAGCTGAAAATTCCCCGTGGCAAAAAATCGAAGTGCTGCCATTATCTGCAAAGAAACAGGCAATGCACGGGACCTCATTGTTGGTTTGTGTAAGTCATTGTCAAATCTTCTGCACAAATCAATAATCATTGGACGCGACAATCTGTACCTACGTATGATATCAAAGTCATCTAAATAGTCCAAAGGGTTGTCGTAGTCTCTAAGCAGTCTATTTCTACGAATATTCTGGTGCCTTCTTCTTATGTACACATATGCAGCCATATTTGTTTACAAATTATTGTCCGAGACGTGTCCTAAAGTTAGGATAAAGATAGGATGATCATAGGACACCTAACCTAATTAGGTGTCCTAAAGTTAGGACGAAAAATACGATATATCCTAAGTTAAGAGAGCTTCGAGAACACGACTTAGGACAAAGACTTGTCATAAGTTGGTCTTAGGACACGTCCTAGTCCTAAGATAGCTTGGAGAACACCACCCCTGGTTTTCAATTCAGATTTACATATGAATTGATTAACAATAATATTACAGGTATGGCACCCAAACTATGCTGCATAAATAAATTTGCAAAAACAGTATCATCTAAGTTTAACAACTTATTTTCTTTAACTCTTCTGGCTCGATTGTAAAAGAGTCCCACTCTGACTTTGTAAAGTGCGCTGGAAATACCCATCAAGTAATTTTGGTATCCCAAGAAGCGTAACAGTGAGTCAGAGTGGTCTTTTCTTCTACATTCAACACTTTCAGCCTTAATATATATATACAATTGTCACCCGTGCTATTTACATTTCCATAAATTATAACAAAATAACTACAAACAATAACAAACATATTTACACTCTTAATTTTGGCGAGTTCGAATACACAACTCCAGAGAGAGATTTATATTAAAATTGTCAGTACAACTTAATTTATTGGACCTAGGACCGTTGTTATTCCTTTGCCATATAAGTGACCTCCCAGACGTGTTCAAATCTTCAGTCAAACTTTTCGCTGATGACTGCCTTCTTTACAGAACAGTGAAATCTCAGAAAGAACACGACATACCTCAAGAAGACATAAAAAAACTTAGAAGTATGGGCAGCAAATGGGAATGCGGTTTAATGCCAAAAAATTCTACATCCTTAACATCGGAAACAAGAGCCATTCATTCTACAGTTTAAATGGACACATACTAAAGCAAGTCCAGTGGTTGAGTGACTGGTTCGCTTTTGAACCAGACGAGTTCCTAAAAAAACATGTCCGAAGAGAACCATAACTGCCAAGAAATTTAGAGAATACCACGCAACAAATATTGTGGAAAATTAAAGAATAACTCTTTAAGTGTTTTGACATTCCACCATGCAAAACACCACAATATTCAAACTCAAGACAGTGATCGAGGGGAATCAGCTAGACGACACTGTAATGCGCGCATTAAGCTTAGATAGCTTCAAATATGCGCTCACGCCCCGTCAATAAATCGGCGACGCTCTCTCAAACCGTTGTATTAATTCATACAGACGACTCTCTTAAGGTGGTTTCCTATTGTCACCACAGCCTCCGGAAATTGCATGACTAAGTTAAATATCCATGCCTTGTGTGTGACTGTGGTGTCGAAAGTGTCATATATTGTACATCGAATGTTTTTATGTATATACTAGTATACCTGATTCTCAAATGAAAATTATATATACTAGTATACCTGAATCTCAAATGAAAACTATATATACTAGTATATTATATGATTGCTATCCATAAAGACTTAAAATCACCTTTTTGTTTATACATGTATATAATTTGATTATTCCATGCATACACAAATGCTTGGCTGACAACACAAGCAAACACTCACTTCTTTAAGATATGTGAATGAACTTCAATGACGACTCATAGAAGCTTGTTTTAATGTTAGTGTTTCCTTTACCATAAATTGGAGTTTTTATTTTTCTTTTTTTCAAAATTCCTGTATATCTTCTGAATCAAAGAAACACCTTTCTGACTTATTAATATCAGTTTTATCAGCCATCAAATAATTCAAGGTTTATGGATCTACCTATTCTATAGGTGGCGTAAGTCAGACATGCATACTTAAGGTAACACGATACCGAATGACGTTACGCCACGAGTTACCGTTCCTGACGTTATCGAATAACGTTCACACAGACAAGCCAATGCAGCAGGTTTTGCTATCACAAAGTGATTAAATAATAATAAAAAATATTTTTGATTACTATGTGACATTTTTAACGGTAACTTTTTCTAGATGCAAAGTTCCGAGAGTTTTGATGCAATATATAACGGTTAACTTATTTGCTTTATCGTTTTCCGGCAATTCTACTACTCATTCATTGTTAATCTTTAAAAATGTATTACTTTACTTTTAAATATTCTGTTTCTTTAATATTTAAGCATCTGCACGATTTATCTATATATGTTCTTATGCATAATAGACTGAGTTTTATCACTTTATTTTATTCTTGGTTTATTTTTGCAATAAATACTTATTCATGATGCACGCCGTATCCCCATCAAAATAGAAATCTAATCTATAGAAACTTAGTATGATGTGTAATAAACACAGGCAATTGTACATCTATTAATTCGTGTTAAAAAGGTTTAAAACACCGCTCGATCAGAATGGAAAAGGAAATTTATTTGGATGAGAATACGGATAGAATTAGGCGAAAAGCACAATACAAGCAGACTTTGAAACTCATACAGAAAATAGTTTGTTAGGATGGAATGTAAAGAAATGGTTTAACTTGGTAATTTTGCCGAATAACTTTCTCTGTGTTCCAGTATAAACAGTCTCTGAAATTCATTGGTTTGTACAGAGTAAATCCAATATAGTTTCGGAAACATTTTAAAAATAAAGTGCTAGATTTGTAATCCTATAGACCAATGCTACACGGGATAGACAGCAACATCGGAATGAAGCCTGAAAAAGTTAACGTAGGCTGAGAAATACATGGGAACTTGATTCGGCAAAAAAAGTTAAAAAAATCAGGTCCCGTTACATGCAGTCTGATTAAAGCCAGCCCAAGTATCCACTTGCGTCTATAAACGCAAGTTGATAGTCGGGACTGGCTCTAATCATACTGGTTCCGTTACAAATTTTTCTCTCAAAATTTACAAGCAAACGACTGACTAATTATTATTCAAACGGCAGAAAGAGACTGAAATAGCTAGATCTTGAAATCATTTAGATTTTATATTCGTGTTAATTTACGCTTGCATGGGTATTCGGTGGTAGTGTGTTTTCAGTTTGTGTGATTAGAGATGGAAATAATTATATATAATGTACATCTACAAGTTCGGAAACAAAACAACTGGAAGAGAATTAACATAGTTGCCTTTTTAGGCCCTGAGGGGCATATTGCTCACATACTAGGCTTCGGGAAAAGCCGGAGGAGATTTTAGAACAAGTATGCAGCTTTCATGTAGATCTATTGTACTAGTATTTCTTTGTTTAGAAACACGATGAAAAGCGAGACTCGCCGAGTTTTCCACTTGTTTCGTAGTGAGTACAAATACGTTTTATATTTCTGACAATGTACATAATTTTTATATTTTGTTTATATCCTACAATTTACACCCCAAGGGTGACTAGAGATAGAAATATGGTCACTTGGTCTTATTCCGACCGGCAGTAAATGCTTTCAAAGTGGGGCGTCCATTTGGCTGTGCGGGATGTATTATTTATTGTTAACTTGTTCTCGTCCTGAACATGCATAAAATATTTGCCACTGGACGTTAAGCAACCAGCAATCAATCCTACAATTTACAACCGTCACTTGAAACTTTAGTTGTTAAAATTTAGATCATTGACTCTAATTTTTCAAAGAAATCGACAAAGTTTACGAACATTTACGCACAAAGAATTATCTACGTTACCGCTTGCTCATTATGGAAGTGGGTAACATGAGACTTTATTTGTAAACGTACAAATACAAAGAAAAATATATGGAATATGTTATATGTACAACAGTTGGCTGTTAGAATGATAAATGGAGATATGGTATATGCAGTAAAATAAGAAAGCAACATCTGGACATTTAACGACACAAAACCAAAGACATCAAGAAAATTGTGACTAATGCTAATTGGACGAGTATCTTTTATTTCTAATTTGTAGTTTTAGTAAACGTTGGGCTCTAAATTGGAAAGTTTTGATAAGTTTGTGGGGTATAATTATCACAGTAACATTTCAGTCTCTTAGTACATATTTGTTTAAGTCTTAAAGTCTCTTAGTACATATTTGTTTAAGTCTTAAAGTCTCTTAGTACATATTTGTTTAAGTATTAAAGTCTCTTAGTACATATTTGTTTAAGTCTTAAAACTTTTGTTCTTCTGGAGAAAATTCAAACCATAATGAAATAAGGAGGTGCTGTAAAATTGCCAATTAATCAACTTTCCACCAAAGACAAAATGACTGAAATGTTAGCTTGCTCACATTGCTACTTCATTTTAGATGTCCATATTACCTTTTCGTTATATGAACTGCATATTCAAAATATGTTTTGTCACCAAAATCCTAATAGAGCACGTATCATCATATAGTTTCACCCATGTCCGTTCGATCGTCAATCCCGCACTTCGTAGTCTTTTGCTTCAGGTTTAAATTATGTACCTGGTGTTACTACTCATATTAAAGGTGCGCATATCGTCTGGATTTTCTTTTCTTTTTGTTCATGACAGGTTGCTGGATTAGGCATTTTAATAAAATATAAAAGGCACGCAGAGTACAGACTCCGCCTTACATCTCCAACATGTGGAATTTCAAGCTGGAACTTTTATATTTCGCAGTTTTTTACTTTAAAGAATGCATATATGATCTCAAGATTTGTTTTGTAAATAATTTTCCACAAATGACAGACTGTTGAACTTTGTGAAATTTTGCATACAGTTTGCAATGTTTGTCCGACTTGCTGAGCAACCGACTCACACATTTACACCACGCAGAGTACACTATACTAATGTACGTAGCAAGTCAAGAATATAAGTTTTGAATTTTTCTTTGAGTTTGTTATTCACTTTTTAGAATGTGTATTTTTCAGGATCATTATTTTCTCTCATAAGTTTCACAACTAACAGAATGTTAAACCTTTTTGACTGGTGCATCAAATGTGTCTTTTATAAACAGCTGTTTTCAAAATTGTAATGTATCGTCCCGAACATGCATGAACTATTTGCCACTGAACGTTAAACGACCATCAAAAACCGAGCAACTGTTAACTGAATCAAATTTTTAAAGTATACTCTATTTCTGCGTGGATGAAGCAATGATACCACCGTTGTCTTAAATGATGGAGTTAAAATTTCATGTTATTTTCACGTGAACTTTACAAAATATTAAAAATATGAAGGTATTTTTCATGATTTTAAATAAATTTTAGAATAAAGATATTATTTGAATAATCTTATTTAAAAATTTACCTGAATTTAACGTGGACCAAATTCCGGTGATTTATTCATGAATTATTATCATAAAATTAACGTGGAACCAACCAGTTTAAGCAAGTTTCAAGTATATGCTCGTTTGATGTGAAAATCAGACGAAATTAATGTTAATTCGTGTGAGTGAAATTTCCATGTGCAGGACGAAATAAAATTATATCAGTACAATCTTATATTGCATTACTAGAAAATTTAAGAAACCCGACAGGGGAAATGAAAAAAAATAAGCACCATTCAGATCTCGACACATATTTTGTTTTCCATATCTCTTAGTAGGAATAGTTATCAAAGGTACCAGGATTATAATTTAATACGCCAGACGCGCGTTTCGTCTACATAAGACTCATCAGTGACGCTCAGATCAAAATAGTTATAATGCCAAATAAGTACAAAGTTGAAGAGCATTGAGGACCTAAAATTCCAAAAATTGTCCAAAATACGGCTAAGGTAATCTATTCCTGTAGTAAGAAAATCCTTAGTTTTAGGAAAATTAGAATTTTTGTAACAAGAAATTTATAAAAATGACCATATAATTGATATTCATGTCAACACCGAGGTGCTGACTACTGGGCTGGTGATACCCTCGGGGACGAAACGTCCACCAGCAGTGGCATCGACCCAGTGGTGTAAATAGTTATCAAAGGTACCAGGATTATAATTTAATACGCCAGACGCTTAATAACGTTACATTCTGTATTCAATAACGTCACACGTTTTCGGTCAAATTCTAAGGGTATCAATCAACTTTGAAGCCATTTATCTCAAAAACAAGGATGGTGACATATGATTTTCTATACGTGTATGGATTCAGCTTGCAATCCTGGATATAACGTTAGTTTTTGTTGTTCTCCGTATATAAGAACATAGCAATCCATTGGAAAATCTATAAAGGTAAGCCGATTAATAGGCATTTCTCCTATATACCTATGTAAATTTGTTGCCAAAATTGACGTTTTCCTATGAAAATACCAAGAAAACAAAATGGTGACCCCATTTTTATTACATATTCCGATGTAACTCGATTCAAAGAACACGTGTGCCAAAAGTTTGGAAATCGGGAGATATGCCATTCGGTATCGTGTTACCTTAACACTTCAAAAGAATTGTACATACAATCTAAGACTCTTTCATCATGCAATATTTGTAAAACATTTGACTTTTCTACCATTTACGCGTACAAATCGTACTTTGCAAAAAAATCGTAAGGGTTCCGCAAAACCCAGTATCTCGCCTACTTTTGCTGTTAGTCGCAGACTAAACAATACTGGCGAAAAAATATCAAAATTTTCCTCTAGATACGATCTTTTGGTTGTAAAAGCTTCTGTCAGTGTTTAAAAAAATATAGGATGGTTTACGAGTCTTATAAATGTTTTATATTTTACCGCTAAAGGTAATATCTTTGGTTAGCTTGTTTGCTAGCTGAAACCGTAATTTTTTTCGAAGTAGCTTAGTTCTACAGACAGATTGTTTTGTTTTCTGTCGGACTGGTCTACTCTTTTAAGAAGGGTAGTTTACATAACCTAACAATGACTTCACGGTTCAGCAAGCAGTGCAGTAGACCGACTAATCTGTCTCTTCGTGTTTATTTTTGACATTTCATATTTCCTATTTATCATTTGGATTTTTTTAACGTGTCCAACAAAAATAAATAAAAAATATCAAAGGTCAAAATGAGGAAAATAAATATATGGGAAGGGTGATATATGGACACAGGAGACAGAAAATGCTCAGTACAGCTAACCAAAGATATTACCTTTGCCTACACACTCATTGAAATTGGCTGTAACTGCAGACTGTATGTAATGTTAACTGGAAGTCCATTTATACGTAATATACTGACAAAGAGAACATATGTTTTACAAAATTTCCTTCAAGATTTGAAGCTTTTGATTATAAATAAGCCTCTGTCCAAGTTTTGTAGAAATCCAGGATATTTTATGAAAGTATATTAAAATTTTAAAACTTTAACCACAATGTGAATATTTGTGGACGCTGCCGCCGCCGACGGAATGCAGGACCGGTATGTCTCACTTTTGCGACAACAGTTACATGCTCCACAAAAATTACCAATTCAAACAAACTCGATCGCTGAAACTGACATTATCAAGATGTTTGATTTCTGGATATACAACATATTTGTTACATTTTCAACAAACATTTAGTAAGTCCATTCATGGGAACCAACTATGCTCCTCTCCTTGCGTATACTTGTTCGTGCTGACTTCATACAGTAGCTTCTTTGGAAGAATAAAAAGAACCTAGCATATCCTTTGACTTAAGGGCATACGATACAGTTTTGATCCCGTATTTACAAGTTTGTGAAAATTTGCATATAGGCTATTTTTTACCTGATTAAATAAAATATGTAATAAAAAATATACCTTCATGTGCTACTTTTTGAGTTAAATGAGGTCGAAATTTTGTAGATTTGCTCAAAATTCGGATTTGTGGCCGTATTTTCCCTTTCGAAAGAAAGACATAACTTTTTTGTTTTAAAAGATAAACACAAATTGTTTTTTGTTAAATAATTTGTAATTTCTGTATTTTATAAGTATTCTAAAAATTTATGCATTTTTTGTTCAGAAATAACTGCTATTTATCAAATGGTCATGAATTGAGAAAAAAACGTCATTTTTTGCTGTATATTTATCAAAATTAAAAAAATTGCACTGTTTACAGTTTTATAAAATTTGGTCCACATAATCTCCCTGCAAAATGAAACAGAATGTCGTTTTAAAAAATGGGGGTCCATGCACTCGTTTTCAAATTAAATCAGTTTGAATGATAAAAATCAGTCGAAAAATGCATCTTTTCCCGATATGTCACAGTTTGACGTCGCGAAAATAACATTTTACGTTAGCAACGTCATTACCTCCCCTGTAACTGTATCGTATGCCCTTAACTTTCCTCAGTCTATAATATATATAGATGACGTCCTCTCACTAAATAATTCAATATACCGTGAGACAATCTACCCCAGCTAATAAAAATAATAATATGTCTTCTAACTTATTAATATATTGTCATAATAACACGTGACGACGGGTGTCGCAGTTGAAGCAATATCTGCTTACTCTTCCTGAGCCTTTGATATCATCAATCGAGGTTTTTGGTAGTGAACTGTTGCTCGGTCTTCAGTTTTATGTGTTATTTCGTTTACTGTTGTTTGTCTTTTTAAGTTTAAGTGTCCCGTTGGTATCTTCTGCTTGCTTTTCTTTTAATGACTTGAGGGGCAAGTATAAAATCACATCATCAATATCTAACCCAAACACCGTATCTTGATTCCGTTTAATTGACCATATTTTCATTAAACATGCCATCATCGCCATATCTATCGATAATATAAAGATTT
Organism: Mytilus coruscus; assembly: GCA_017311375.1. Taxonomy (NCBI): domain Eukaryota; kingdom Metazoa; phylum Mollusca; class Bivalvia; order Mytilida; family Mytilidae; genus Mytilus; species Mytilus coruscus. The sequence continues at coordinate 9,542,534 of CM029606.1, forward strand.
AACCTACAGCAATCATGTAGGTCAAAAGGAGGATGAGTAAGGGCCTCAACAGTAATATCTAAGACTGAAATTGTTTAAAGGTCCTCTTTCTTTAAAAGCGTATATGAAAGTCATATTAATAGATTCATATAGACGATAACCCAGACAGCTAGAAAATTACAATAGTATAGCATACAATCCAAATGATAGTAACATAATTCACACAATTTCACAACTGAAATGAGCATAACAAGTTAGGAGCCCCTGGTCTTTGTTAGTCTTGTGTGTGTTTTATTGAAAATATAGTTCATTCATATGTTTTGGAGTTTAGTATGACGTCCATTTCTATCCGCCTCCATTCTTGGAAGTTTTTGTAGAAATCCAGGATATTTTATGAAAGTTATCAAAACTTTACCCACAGAGTGAATATTTGTGGACGTCCATTTTTACCCGCCTCCATTCTTAATTTTATTAAACAAATTTTACTTGATTGCATGAGCATATTCATATTATAAATTAACAAATAATTATGCTTATCGTGACTCAAAAGTAAAATTTAAATATTTTTTATCTATCTTTATTTAGCATGTTTAGCATTTAAAAATAATTCTTCATTATTCAAATATTCAATATTTATATACAATATATTTATATTAGATATTACACAAGAATTTTCACAAAACAAAGTTTAAAAATTAGACATATATCATCAACACAATAATCATATATTGAATGCAACGGTACCTTCAGTCTCTTGCACAAGTAAACTTTACGTTAAAAATTTCTCATACATCTTACACTGCACAAATATTCATATAATGTTTTACAGTGAATTTGAATAATCTGAAATTACCAACATTTTAAAGTAATTTAAAGCCCTTCTTCTGAAGATACAATACCTCGATATGAGCAAGATGAAATTGACAAAACTAACATTTATTTTCATAAAAACAAAACATTCAACATGACCCTTTAACAAAAAAAAAATAAATAAATGAGAGGCTTAATATTTCCTTTATAGTAAAACGTGTTTTAAACATTCAGCTAATTTTCAGAGTTATCTCCTGTAGTGTTATGTTAACCAAACATAAATACTTTTTCGTAGAAGAATATATTATTTTTTATCGATCAACATAATCCAATAAAACTAACAACTTCTGTCGCACAAACTTATGAGATTTTACTAGTTCAGAACATGATCAAAATAATTGAGTGATATGTTCTTCGTATTCATAAACATAAAAAATTAAAAGGTTCATAGTCATAAGTTGACAAGTAAAAATACATTGATGTGCTGTTTTAACATCTAGATCCAATAAGATGGTTTTAAGTAAAAGTACAGCATTACATTAAATGTAAAAATATATAGATATTAAAAGAGATCCATTCTGTACAGAATTATAAGTGACTTTAACATTAAAAAAAACATTATAAAGATAAAGATAAGATAAAGATATTTTATTTCCTAATCATAGGGCTCATAACAGGCATGTAATCACATAAAGTAAAAATAAAAAGCCTTTCTCTCCCACTCGCATACACTCACACATACAACTATCGTTCTGATTCTAAATCTAGTTAAGTATAACTCTCTTATCTCTGTTCTTAATATTGAAGTAATCTTCAAAAGTGAAATTATGTTTAAATTTAAAGTAGTTGCTCAATTTACTGTGATCATCTTTTTTTGATGGCTCCAATATGTTAAAAAATCAGTTTTTTTTTTATGGCTCCAATATGTTAAAAAATCAGTTTTGATACATTTTCTAAGTAAAATTTTGAATTTATTTTACTGAGTTTTTACAAAGTGCTAAATTTAAACCAAGTTTTAACTAAGAAACGTTATGTTTGCATACCACGATTGATTAGCCACAGCTTTATCAGAGGAGCTTTCAATATAAGCATCACTTAAGAGATCAGTGGGCGAGTTTTCAAGGCAGTGCCAATAAATAATTATTTGAATTACTATATGTTAATATATAAAGGAAATCTACCTAGCTCTGATATAACTCCAATATTTGTGCAATTTTGGAGACACCAAGAACATACTATAAAGAATTCATCTATTATAAAACACATTGATAAGTCAGAACATTATTTACAGTATAAAACATTTCTACGTCTATTTAAAATAAGATTACAGGTTTTGGCACAGCTACGCAATATCAAAAACTTCCGTCCACTTATTATCGCAAACAGTGAGCTGACAAATTTTACTTTGAAATAATAACTACAATTCTTTTGCAAAATACATAGATAACCCTGACAATCAAGCTCCTATTTTAAAAATAGCAGTTGTATTTACAGAGTGAGATATTTCTCCTATGAACATTTTTAAAATAGTTTCAGTCCCTTCTTTAGACAACATTATTATTAAATAATACATATTTTAACAAAATTATTAATATCATAATGATTATAGTTACATTTTGTATCATCTGAACTATTATATATATATAGCCATGTCTCATGTTGACTTGAATAATCTTTTCAACAGCATTAATTAAGATCAAGCTCTTCTAAAATGTTGCTTAGAATGTGAAATGAATTAGTATCTGTGCACCAGTTTATCAAAGGCGACCACCTCATTTGTTTCTATAATAAAAACATGATTAAATTCACAACCTCAACAAACAAAACGCTAGTGCGCGCAAATAAAGACCTATACCTAGTCCATCTAGTTCTGCCAAGGGATCGACTTCCAGTCTTAGCTGTTGAAAGTCCGCTTCACTAATCGGACATATTATCGTTGGAACATTTACGGTGTTTGAATCGGTTTCTGGCACTGGACCCGCCCAGTCTATACCGTAATTTTCAATATCTCCAATTTCTTCCTGTACAAAAAGGTCATCAATACCACGGTGTCCCTGTCCTGCTTGTTGTAGCACACCAAGAACAAACAACTGTTTAGGAGAATGTCCTTGTTCCGATGACAAACTGTGCCTATTCCAACCATCTTTAAAAACATGCAGTGCGGCCTTGATACGTGGTGCATAAATGTATTGCAGACACCATAAATGCATTTCATTAGTAACATCAAGGCATTCATTTCTCTCCAAGAAATAAAACAGTTGGTGGAAGACACATGTGCATGATTGAAACATGTCACGCCACAAACGCTCTATTCGCTGGTTGTGAACACTTCGTCCCGTTATTATTGATCCCCTGTCTGCACCTCTATGGGCAATCATGAATGTTGCAATGTCTAGATTTTCCCGTCCATGATCTGTCCTTACTCTGGATGGTACTCCAAACTCCTGACAGGCGTTTGCAAAGGGTTGAAAGGTTGTACTCGCCTTATTGTCAAGAGCAAGATTTAAAAAAGTTAGCATTCTGCTGTACCCGTCAATTCCTCCATGGATTACCATACCCCATCTGAAAAATTGGATAAATATATTCCTACGAGTATGCGTGAGAACTGAGAAATCAACTATAATTTTCAAACGTCAATGAAATACACTCGTTGGAAAATAGTTAAACTTGATATATTAGTTACGCGCAGTGAATTACGCGTTATGAAGCATCTTCATACATTTCTCTTCAAACCAATCACCAAAATATTTTCAAAATTGATACAGTTCATAGTTACATTTATAATTAAAATTAACTTATTACAGTCAATTACATTTTTATGTTATTATTTTTTTTACCTGAGTTTACTTGTAAAATAAATGCGCACAAATGGAATCAAAAGCTGCGCGCAAACGTAATGCTTGCGCGGTGCATAACGTTGGCGCGCATTAACATTACATATGCGCATATATTTATCAAACACCATTGACGTACCTGAAGATTGATCAAATAAAATAATTCTAGTAAACTGAGGACGGCATAACCATCGACGCCGATGAAAACAAAAAGCCCACAGAGGCAAGGCAATAACATTGAATGTATTAATAAGATGTATGGATTTTACCACGTTTGATCATATCATTAAATAAAATTTATAAAATATGTATATATTTCAAAGTTACAAATATTTCGTGACCTTATCAACTTGTGATTCCCATCTACATGCCATAAAGCGTTTGGACCAGAAACTTGGTACGATCTTCTTCGTATCGTTCGGCACCATCGTATTGCTACTCCGGCTTCGTCAACTCTGATTAGGGATTCTGCTATTCTTTGTCTTTGCAAAACGATTCCTTCTGTTTTCAAAATTCCTTGGACCATTCGTTGACCTAACGATCTGTTAAACTGGGTTATCCTCCTTACATGATTATCTAAATCGGTGTCACTAATGACTGCATATCGTCTCCTTAGGAGTATTCTGTAGTCCCTGAAAATAATTATGTTCTATGTTATTTAGAGTATGTTTGGGATAGTTTACTTAGGTTTCACCGAACATATGAATTCTTTTTATTAGTCTATTCAATCATCGAATATGTTTATCAGAGTATTTTACATGCAATTGGTAACTCCACAGATACCGCTTGCACTATAGTATAAAAAACTGATAACCCTTCCTTTTTTCGTTCGGTTTACATTGTTGTACAATATTTAGTTTTCCTTAAAATATTTTGTTATTGCTGTTTGCATGTTTGTACGTATTTATTTTGGAGATGGTGTTGTCATTTTTTTCTTAAGATTTGTTTTACCCCCTTCATTATATTATCTCTATTTAGTTATATAATCTAAGATATAAGATTGCTTGCTGTATCATTAAATCGTTAGAATTGAATTTGATATTTACCTCAATCGACGCTTTATGCTAGATACTGATACATGTAGAAGACTTGCCATACATTTTCTAGAAAATCCAATCTCAACCAAAAATTCCAATTGTTCACGAGAGATGTGGTACCTTGGGCGTCCTATTCCACCATATTGAGATAGCCTTAATCCAATATGTTCTGTTTCCGACCTGTAAAAGAGTGACGAATAAATATAGTATCCATATCCTTCTCCTCGTTTTACTATTGACAGTTTTTTTTATGAATTGGAGTCCTGTAGAGAGTCTATAACAAAACTTTGCATTCCCCGCCTACGACAATAGAGGGCACAATTTAACGGTATGGGTGTCCGCCTGTTCGTCCTTTTGTTCGCCCCATATCTGGTTCAAGTTTTGGTTTAAAGTAGGGTAATGTTTTAGTTTGAAGTACTTTTAGTTATAACTATTCACGCTAAATACACAAAAAGTCATGTATATTTTAAAGTGAACTGTTTGATATCTATATATGAATGTATCGATGAGTTAATGGTCCGTGTAACACTTATCAATTCAAAGTTTTAAAAAGTTTTCAAATTTTAGATTTTTGGAATTTTGATCAAAGTTTTAAAATATCAAAATTTCAAATTGTGTAAAAATTTTGAAATTTTGAAATTTTAACCAAATGATTAAATTATTAAAATACTAAATATCGATTTTAAATTTGATAGTTTAGAACTTTGATCAAACTTTCAAAATACTAAACCTAACGTGCAATTTTGATTATTTCACTTTTTGAAAGTTTGTCTTTTTAAATTTTTGATTAAAATATTAAAAATAGAATAGGGACGAAAAGAGGGGTACCTGTAAACACGACTCTGATTATAATCATTCTTTGTTGGGAATAAATAGAACGAAATATATCAAATCATTTTATTACAAAATAAATCATTAGATGAAGTTGTTTTTATTTATAAAAGGTATTGGACATCACATGGGATAACAGTATCCTGAAATAAGGTTATGCATCTATTAAAAAAAATATCTAAACCTATTTAAACCGGCATCAAATAAGTTGATTTAAATCTCTAATATAAAGTAAGCGTTCGAGATAAATAATTGAGAGGTATTTGGTGTCCCCAGTGTCGGACATTTAGAAGTAACAGTGAGAACTGACCAACTCGCAGTATAGGCTAAATGGTATTATTCGCCTTTTTGAAATTCTTGATGAAGGTAGATCCAGAAAAAGCGCTTCGGTCGCAAGCAACTTTAAACGTTTTATTTTCTTTTTTATCGATTGCATGACGATAATAGATTGCCTTTTATGATTGATTTCATTTCCATGTAATAATACGGAAGGAATACTGTAGTTATGGTGTCGCAATGAACATTGTGCTAGGCGTAGTTCAGCTGTTCATACGCGTATCGTCGGACCATACGAGTATACGCATATGGTCCAAATATTTATATGGTCCAGAACATAACCATTAGGAGTATTTGCGCAATCAAAGTTAATTTGATATATTTTTGAAGTAAAATGAAATTTATATTGGCATTCAAACTTGGGGGGGAGATCGCTCAGGATAAAATTCGAATATCACGGCCCAGGCCATGTGTAAATTTCCAACAGTCTATGGCTTCCATGAATTATTTCTTAATTTGTTTAGGGGACATCTGAAGGACGCCTCCTGGTGCGGGAATTTCTCTCTGAATTGAAGACATATTGATGAACTTCTGCTGTTGTCTGTTCTATGGTCGGGTTGTTGTCTCTGTGACACATTCCCCATTTCCATTCTCAATCTTATTCTTTAATTTTTAAATTTAATGCAGATGTGTTTGCCATAAGGCAATGACTTGTCATAAGTTGTCTTAGGACACGTTCTAATCATAAGATAGCTTCGAGAACACCACCTCTTTGGTGTTTTCTGTAACGGTATCTTTACGAATCGGGTAATAAAATTTATAGTTAAATGATATGTGATTCAGGTCTTTTCAAACTTCCACTATTTCAGCAATGGTATTGTCCTCTTTTAATGCTTCGCACGAATATTTTCAACAGATACAGTATAATTGCTGATCTTGTCATAAAAACTCGCGCAATTTTGAAATGAATAAAAAATTCTTAGCTTGAAAATTGTATGTCGAAATAAATGAATGTTCTTGTCTTAAATTTCTCTGATGTGAATGAAATACACAATAAAGATATCTTGTGTATTCGAAGTGCTTAATTTTCGAAATCCGTGAGTATTTGAATAAATATAATGTTATGTTATGACCATAAAGGACCTAAACCGAAAGGACCAAATGTTTCTAAATCGTGCATATATATTAAAGTGAGGTTTTGTAAAGTAATACATTTCATAGAAATGTCTTTAAGTTTTCGTTTTGTGTTAATCTATTATGAGGTGATACTTTTGTTTTTTCCTAAGTTTTGAAATCTTTTAAAATATTTATATTATCTTTATATAAAGAAAAACATTTTGTTTAAAAAATGTTTGAAGTTTTGTATGTTTGAAACCTTATTTAAATACTTCATTTGTAAATTATAGAAATCATAATTAAATTTAAAAAAAACCATCTATATAACAGCAAGAAACAAAATCAACGAAATCATGATATTACTGCAAATTAGTTGATTGAAATTATTGCAAACTCATATTACAGGCATGTATAACAATAACATTCTTATAATAATATCATGAATATAATTAAAAAATAAATTCTTTTAATTATAATATTCAAAATATAAACCAAATTATAAATACACCTTTCTAAATTATCTGAATATGAAAAATTCTATATAAAAATTCATGTTATAGTTATTGCCCAATTAAGTCGGATTTCAGTAATCTGCACGGCTCGGGTGGCCCTAATTAACCCGAATGATGTAGGAGTCTGTTGTTGAAAACTATACTATAGATATCCTTAATTTGTTTTATGTCGTTTGATAGCTGTCTTAAGGAGATACCATTTGATTAGATTGATATGATGAGGGGGAGGATGAAGCATTTTGTCCTGCATTTTTAGTTGTTGTTTCTGTCCTGCCGTTTTATGTTTGAGATCATTGAGTATAGATAAATTGCCATTTTCCCCTGAATAATATGCTTATAGGTAGATGAACCGAGGAGAGATTTACCTAAATTTAAAATATCAAGTAAACTAGAAAACAATCGTTAACGTCCCCGCCCTCTCCAATTTTTGTTCTATTGTTTTTATTTTTGAAACATGTCGCATATAAACAAAGTTTGATTGATCTGCAGCCCCCTCCCCTGTATCCCCTAAATAGATTCTATTGTAAAATAGTCACTACAAAGGCAACCATATCTAAATAGTCGTAATAAAATTTAGTACAAAACTAATCCAAACCAGATTTTATCTATTTTGATATTCAGTTTGGATATATATTACATTTCTTTTTGGCAGAAATAACAAAAAAAATCATTCTTATTCGGTTTGACTGAAACCCTTTTATAATTTACATTGAACACAAATTATTGTAAGTCCCACCCTTTGGTTGGAAAACATATGTTTTTGCATAAAATCGTAAAAAAAAGTTTTTAGTCGGGCTACACTTTTACTTTATTGAATTACACACCTTTCGAAATCCAGGGTCCGCCCTCTAAAGGTCAGAGTACTTTTGAACTGTGCAGTATATCTGAGGTAGTTAATGCACACCTTTGCTGTGCATTATCAGGATTATAGCACAGTAAGAACAAAAAGATTTTAACCATGTCATGTGTTAATTAAATCATAAAAATTTAATTAACTTGTTTAATTCTCAACTGATGTTTACATTATATACTATGAGGTCATGCCAGATACACTTAATTGACTAAATGACCTGCTGATATTCACTTCATCTTTGCAGCTGTAACCCATTATCTTATGTTGATGGGGAGGTGGTTTAAGGTGTGAAGAAAATAAAAATGTCAAATGCAATAAGCAAGTAATTCGAACTGCTGTGTTATTACATTCGATTTTGCAAACGATATCAGTGGCGGATACAGAACTTTTTGTAAAAGAGGAAAAGGGGGCACTGACAAACATAAAAGGGGCAGGGCGCTCCAGTCATGTTTCTTTGAATCCTATATAATCAACCAAATTTTTCCCACAAAAGGGAGGGCATATGCCACCCCTCCCCCTCCCACTGGATCCGCATATGGATATTTGTTATTAGGAATGCAACAAACCTTATCTATGGTAACCGTGTTGTGGTTTTCGGGGCAAGCTATTTGATAAAGAGTATATTAAAATTTACTGTATATCCAATTGCTCTAAAAAAAAAAAATATGTGAAAATATTCTTGAATACCATTACGTTATTTAAAAAATTAAAAAATCTCAAAACTGCATACATTTCAGTTAAGTGGTTGTTGCATTAACCTTGGATATGACCGATATTTCAAGATTCACATATGGACACACAAACTAATTTAACAAAGTTTCACTGAGATAAAAAACAAATCAGATCATATCTTATTTTCATCAACAAGTTCTACACTTTTTGTCGTAATATATTTTATTGCATTTTGATACATAGAGGGAATATTGTATGGTAAGGTTCTTTAAATATCGCACCCGTATAAACCCGAGACGCCAATATAATCCCTAGAGGTGAGCGTTCAAATGGGGTGCATTTCTTTCTTACACAAACGATACAAACGGTTCAGCGCGCACACGAATAGATCATACGTTTGCAACGATTGCATAAACTTTGACAAACTATACACTTGCTGATAATGCGTCTACTGTTTGTAGTTAGTGCAAACGCTGCATTTTTTCCGAACTTACATGTAACATTTAATGAATTAGCTTAACATATTTTTCCCACTAAAAAAGAGGTGTTACAACTCAAAGCAATGTCTAAAATTATTCAAATTTAGGTATTGCCGTCCTTTCTTCCATTTCTTCCATTTTCAATAAAAAGGCTTAATCATCACTATCTTCATACATTCATCTATTGAAGATAATGAACTGACAATAAAATTAAATAGGCATAGAGGATCGATGTTCTCTGTGTCTATAACATCTTATCCATTTTCCGCGTAATAAGTTTACATACCAACAACATGTGCATGCATTTTTTACAGTTCAAATAGGTTAAGTAATCAATGATTAAACGATGCATTTCCTTCTACATTTGTAACGTTTAACAAACTATAACAAACGACATACAACGTTTGCGAAACTTTGTATTGAAAGAAATGAACTCATAATCTGTGTTTGAAATGGAGTGACGAACGATCAAATGAACGTGCATGTATGACGAACGGACAGAAGGACAGTTTCTAAAATCACTTTATAACACTAATCTACACAAAACCGTATATAAACAAATTCATTTATAGTGAATTGGAAAACAAGTTATTTCAACTTATATTAATCAAAAACTACTGAACCAAATGTTTCCAACCATATCATATTTATTTTTCGTTTATTGTTTTGTACAATAAATCAGGTCGTTAGTTTTTTCGTTTTAATTTGTTTTCGTTTTGTGATTTCAAGGTCTTTCGTGACTTACTATGCGTGTATGTGTTTTGCTCATTATTTCCGTATGGTTATTCATGGTTTTTAACATCTATGTTCTTTGTTCTTTGGTTGGAAAATGTATCAATGGCTATCATACCACATCTTCTATTTTTTACATGTTCAGGTATATTCATACATCTCCTGAAACAAGATTATCTATGTTTCTCAGGCAGAACATGTGGACTGATTTAAGGTGTGGATCCTCAGACACAATTGCCTTATCCTTTTCCTAAATGTAGATTTGATCATACTTTGTTCAAGCTACAAGTCATGCAAATTGGGAAAGGAGTAGGTCCGGTAAGAACCGATTTTGGTCTCAAATTTCAGGTTCATCCGATGAAATATTTTAGATACTTTTTAATCACTTTTTCTACTTCAGTCGATTCAATTATTTTATGTTAAAGATTTGAACTGATTTAGTCATTTAAGACGCTCAAATGCAAGCTGAAATACGCAAAATCTATTACATTAATGCCATAATACATAATATGTCCCTTTTCAGATGTTTTTTTGGACAAATTTGAAAGTGGTCGCATCCGTCTTCACTCCCAACCTTTAGATATGTTATGTATTATCATGAAATACAACTTACATATAAATATTAAGAATGAACACAAATGCGAACACTTCCAACCGTCTAAAATTTAACTCAAATACTAAAATTATGAAGATTTCAGTTAATTTAGCATGACATTTAAGATGCTGGTGCCCGATATAGGGGCATTGTATTGTCAAAAAACAGTCGATATTTATGTAGCAGAAGTATTCTCATTTCCAATAAATAGCTAAAAGTTTACATTTTAACAATTTTGTAAAACTGCTATATTTTGGGGTCAACAAGGGGTTTACTGAACATACTCCTTTGCATAGATTATTCATGATAATAAAACTTTTTGTGAATAATAACAAATATATGAGACAGAATTTTGAAATAAAATCTAAGAAGATAGGTTTTATAAAATGCTTTAAAACAATAGTTAGAAAAAAATGAGTACTCGAGTTGACATCCCTTTTAATTTTACAAACCCTTTAATATCTTCTATAATAGTGATCAGTCTTTGAAAATCCTCTGTAAGTAGGTTGCATTGAGGATATGCAGTAACCATTCTTCCTAAATTCCGCCATAGTGCATTAAGTCGATTCAATGCCACATCCATAAAATCAAACGAAGCATCGTCATTGTTTAAAGTTCGTACGATGTCATTAACAATGGTTTGAAATACACTTAGAAAGCCATTCAAATTGTCATTATACGCCATTTTGGACAAATATTTAGGTATTAGTAACAGATGATCAGCAGAAAAAAATCATAAAAATTATTATTATTAATTTACGTCAATGATTATTCACATAATATACGTTTTTCAGTTTTTACACATTGTGAGCTGATTGGGTGTTTCGATATTTGAAGTGGGCGGAGATTTAAGTACAAATGGGCGGAGAATTAAGCTAATTTAAATACGAAGTATTGCATTTGCTGTATTTGCTTAAGAACTAAGTATTGCATTTGCTGTTTATACTTTTGAACCTCTCGGCATCAGAAGAAGGAAATATACAATTGCTCTTCTCTGTATATGTTTGTGTTAAGATTAAGCTAATGCGGTAACAAATACCGCAAATGCTACATTAAATACCGCAAATGCTACATTAAATACCGCAAATGCTACATTAATTACCGCAAATGCACCAAATGAATATATGACCCTAATGGTATGTTAGCCGATCGGATTTGCTACGAAATATTACAAGAAGCGCAAAAGCTACAATTATATAGCATTTGCAACATTAAATATAGCATTTGCATTAAATTAGTGCTTTTGCATGAAAAAAATACTTTTGACCCTTTTGATACGCCATAGGAATAAATCTTACTAAATGTATTTTGGATTGAATCGTTATTTTATACATACATAGCCTCTCATTGGTCAAAAAGTGTTAATTATTTAGATGAATCTTAACGAAAATAGAAAAAAAAAAAACACACACACACATTTATATAAATAAGAATTAAAACGCAATGATACCAATATAAAAAAAATAAAATTCAACGCTAGTTTTAGTGAGTGATCAGATTAACTTGATAGTAAATTATAAATTATAAATGGGCCTTCTCTATACCTTATGTTCTTAACATAGCACCACTTCTACCAATAGACAACTAAAACACAAACGTATGTTTGTCGACTAGCTTGCTGCTTGTGTATTTTCTGAGCTGCCGATTTTATTCAATAAATATGTACAAACATGTCACATCAATACACATTAAAAATTGTGGCAATCATAATGACTTCTAATATCTTCTACTTATATCTAATTGTTTCGTGGCCGACCAGGAAAAACTACTTTTAGAAACCTGTGTCCTTTTGTTTGGACCGCACTTGATATAAGAATGTTAAAAAAAACATTAAAGAAAACATTTAAATGCAAAAAATCTGCTATCAGTCAAAAGACTGCGGCTATATGAAAATAATTTGAAGACAGAAAAGAGTCTGAATAAACAAATCCGATTACGTTTGTATAGCCATACCACCTATATATAACAAAAAGTTTTAACTTTAATGCTAATTTGAACATACTTATATACAAAAATATTTTAAAAACGTTTCTTAACGTACATGTTAAAAAGTTTGATGTTCACTCAAGTAAGGCAGGGCTAGAAATGACCATATATACACCTATCATTTAACACAATAATTTTTCCCGCCTAAAAATTCATACGCCTTCGAACTACTACGTGAGAAGACAATTAATTCCCGTTACACTACGTGCCACGGAAATTAGGAAGTCTTCTCTATACCTTATGTTCTTAACATAGCACCACTTCTACCAATAGACAACTAAAACACAAACGTATGTTTGTCGACTAGCTGCTGCTTGTGTATAGAAAACAACAAAGACAGCTAGACTGTATAAACTAATTAATTTCAAATTAAACAAAAATAATTCTTAACACCAAACTTGCGATTCATAAATCATAAACCTAATTGCTTCGACACTTTTAATCTGTTTTCAATAGAATCAGCCACATAGCCATCTTTACTAGAATCGCTTTTCCATCTACCATGGCGCTTCCAGCACCTTTCGTTAACGTCAGAATTAGCCGCCGCAGTGGCACCACCAGACCCCAAAGAGTACAAACCAAGATTTAACTCTGGAGCAACTAATTTCAAACGCTTCAGTATACATTCTCTAGCTGTGCTATAGCTGATCGGTTTATTAACCTGAATAAAACCAGACTTTTCTTAGATTTGTACAATGGACGAAACAAATACTTGTCCGAAAAATATCTAAATGCGCCATACCACTATACTTTAATAACATGTCAAATGGACAAGCCATTGAGTGACCTTTAGAAACTAAAACTTCATCTCCGGCTCTATATTGGTCAGTTTTGCTCTTTTTAATCTTTACAATTAAATAGTTATCTTTAAAAATAATGTCGTTACACTTCAGATTACTCAACTCACTAAATCTAAGAAAAGCGCTATAACTCAGTAAAATCATAGCCAGATCCCTAACTACTGTTAAATCATTTGACCCTTGAAACATAGAACATAAACTTATCAAATTATCATTGGATACAGGATCTTTCTTTACAACTGGAGCTTTAGCAGTACGTTTATCCGACTCAAATATATTTTTTACAAAAGCATTCTCTGTAAGATCTAACTGACCTGACATGTCATGAGCTCATTTAATAGAATAAAAACACTATTGATTGTACTGTATCTAGCACCTGAATCAAGCAAATGAACTAAATATAAAGAAACATGAATAGGCGATGCTGGAAAATAAGTCAAATTATGTTCATTCGAAAATGTTTTCCATTTTTTAAAAGCATAGTTATATTTTCTAACAGTACTGTCACTTCTGGCATCAAGCAGTTTCGACGAAAACTATCCACCAAATCATGTAAAGGATGATCCTCTCCGATACCACTATCCTCCACGGCTTCTGTTACAAACCGTCCAAGCTTTAACCCTGTACAAAAATACAAAATAAAATCAATCAAATCTGATCTTAAATGCAATCAAGGAAAATTTCATATGTTTCCCAAATACACCATTATTTCCCCTTCCGGGAACGACAGGACTAATGTTCATTATATGATGCTTGTCTGTTATGAAATGTTTCAAATTTCCAAAAATATCATGTAACATCAACCAATAAGGTGAAGAATACCACAATGGAACTACCAGTGTACAATTTGCCTCATCACTACACAGTTTTCTTATAACCTTACAAACAACATTCGGTGGTGGTACTAACCAATTGTTTTCACCAAACCAGTTTTGTGAGAACGCATCTATTGCTTCTGTATTCTTACACCAGCACTTAGAATTAAATCTCGAACATTTAGCGTTGTAATCTGTAGCAAATCTGTCTATTGTATGTCTACCCCATAACTTATCTAACATTTGAAATACAGATTCTTCAATACCCCAGTCGTCGCAATCTGAATATCTACTCAGACCATCAGCAATTTTATTTTGTTCTCTTGGAATCCAATGTGGTTTAATTTTTATATTGTTCTCTGAACATAAATAATTTAGCTCACAAGCAAGATTTTTTGCTACCATTTTTAACTATACTAGTTACATTCTTATTATCTGTATTCAATTTTAAACAATGGTTTTCTAAACATCTTAACGAACTTTTCACTGTTCTGCTAACTGCTTCAAGCTCACGCCACGTTGAACTTTTACCACTTTCCAATACTGTCCAACTACCTACTACAGTATTCAAACTGTTACCTGGTAATTCTAGACCACAGTCAGTCAGAATTTCTAACGAGCCACAGACCGACTCAGCACATATGCTATCAACTACGGGCACAATATAGCCCCCAAAACCTACTTCTGAGGCATCAGTGAACGCCACTAAATCACACTCATCTGACTCATGCAGATCATTACCTTTCTCATTTAACTGCGTTACTGAATTTAATCAGTATCTGAGCTCCTCAACAGCTGGAGCTGTCAGAGCAACAAGTGACTTCCAACTTGCCCTTAACAGTGCACTGTGCAAAATTTTACCTTTTCCGACACCGAAAAGTATTTTACTGATAACATCAACTAATCTTTCTATACGTTCACTGGAAACTCTAAATTTCCCGAACTCCATATCCCAAACTAAACCTATCCAGGTCATATTTTGTTGTGGATACTTAAACACATTTTTCTTCAGCTATTAAAAAACCAAATTCAGACAAACTAGATCTTATATACGAGCTAGTTCTTTCAGCTGATTGAAAATTATTTGCACATCCAAGCCCATCATCAAGATACATTATTATCTTCAAACCCTGATTTCTCCAGTATTTTATCACTACCTTAAAAACTTTGGTAAAATATGACCTGCACTGGCCAGACCAAAAGGAAGAACATTAAATACAAAGTACTTTGTTATACCATTGAAATCCCAACTGAAACCTAAATAAGTTCTATGTTCCTCTAATATTTCCAGATGGTGATATGCACTCTTAAGGTCATATCTAAACAAAAATTTCCTTTTTCAAACAATTCTCTTGCAACTGCACCGTCTTCAAATTTAAACCTAAACTGGTGTATACATTCGTTGATATGCCTACAATCCAAAACTAAACGGGGCTTCTTTGATCTACTAAAAGCTACCGTTAAAGGATTAACCACAAAAGGTATATCGTTAACTTCTGAAATGCAACCCTTTTCTGTCAATTTTAAAATCTCGCAAATAACGAATTCCCGTTATCCCTAGCGGATTTATTATTTCTCAATATAACATTATCTGGTAGTACTTTAAATGGAATACCGTAACCCTTTTCTATAACTCTTAAAATATACGTGCTTGTGTCTATATCTCTCCATTTGTGTATTGATTTTTTCAATTTACCTACAGGTGTGATTAAACTTGAAGTTACCGTTACCTGGCTAGACACCTGTTCGATACATTCATGCTCGAGTAAACAAATACTATCATCATTTATGACATCTTTTAAAGACTTATCAGTTAGGTGATTCGTATTCACCTGAAAACTATTATCATGCAGTAAATCTGAGCAAATGCTACTTAATTTATTAACATTAAATAAATTAGTACTTAACTTTCGTTTTTTCTCTGGACATTCAAATTTCCAGTGACCAGGCTTGTAGCAGTTGTAGCAAACTCCGGGCCTCCCACTTGCTTTTCCATTTGTGTCGTTACCACTAGAAGTTGCAGTTGAAGTTGGCCTGCTATACGGCGTTGGTCTTTTCTTCTTAGCTTTCTCTGCTTTTGTTTTTCTCTCCGCTCGTGTCTGCGCTCTCAGAATTTTTCGATCGTCCTCGGAATCATCTGCGAGGGGGCATTCGCTGTATATTCCTGTACCACTTTCCATCCCATCTCGGACAAATCGGCCACTTTAACCAACTTCTGCCTGTAGCGTATAAGTTGTATACCTTCTGCTATTTTCTGCTTGGCTAAACCGGCACTTGGGTCCCTGGACTCCAGACTAGCATCGGCTTCCTTCAAAGTTACGCTAAGCTTGCGGTTGAATTTGAATTGGTCTTCACAAGACTTTCTTTGAAACTTGTAGTCATCGTTCACCGAAAGTTCATTTTGTAATCTATTCATTTGTAGCTCTGATCTCTCCTTCTGTTGATGATCGAATTCCTGTAGTTTTATTGAAAACATCCCTTCCATTTGTGACAATAAATCGTTCTGTGATTTTCGAATTTCTTCCCCGACAATCCGCTTAACACTATTCTCGATGTCCGGATCCATCATGGCACTCAGAAAAATTTGATGTTCACTCAAGTAAGGCAGGGCTAGAAATGACCATATATACACCTATCATTTAACACAATAATTTTTCCCGCCTAAAAATTCATACGTCTTCGAACTACTACGTGAGAAGACAATTAATTCCGTTACACTACGTGCCACAGAAATTAGGAATGTTTCACCAATTCATTTTTACTATGGAACAATGCAATTAAAGTCTATTTTAAAATATCTAGAGACATGAAAATACGAAAGAATTGTTCATCTTAATTTTGAACTAAGAATAAAAATACGAAAATCTATACAAAGAAAATAATTACGATATTTGTTTACCTATTAAGTTAATATTCCTTGCTCAATTTCTGGAAACACTCCTCGTATTTGAAACGGGGCTTAGATCCCAAGGACGCCACATTTTGCAATGAATTATATCTATATTTTGAACGTTTTCAAATAAAATATATTGAATGAAAATTTCCAAACTATATGAAGATTTCTCATATTTCTCAACTGGCTTCAATTATTACAAACAAAACGAAAAGTTTATTTAACAATTTTCTTTCACAATATATCTTCATTGTTCTTTATTTTCAAAAGACATCTTGGTTTTTTTGTTTGCCAAGATTACTTGTATGAGGTTAGTACCATCACTAATCATTCCTAATTATTAAAGATCAAACGACCTATATAATCAACATGATAATTGGTATTCAATATAATCATCGGTCATGCCTGACATATTTCATAAAACGGCGCGTGCCGATGAAAACGTCAATAACTTCTTAAATATTAAATTGATTTTATCAAAACAAAATTATAAGATGAAAAATTAAATTATCTATTGAATGCATACCTTCACCACTCACTAAAACATATATTTCTTGTCCTGAGTGCACTTTGTATGTCCTGAGTACCGAAGTTGATATACCCATTAGAACAGAAAATTTTAAAAAAAGGATGCAAGTAAATTTTAAAATTCTGGGAAAGAGGGAATTTAGTATTCTTCAGAAAGAAGTTCACAAATGTATCAAAATTTAATTGAGCTACGTCGAATAGAAATCGACCTTATGCAAATGTATATCAGAACATCTGTTAATCTACTTCGAGTTGAACAAATCTCTACGGAAAATCTGTAAATGTTTGAATACTGAGTTGTTATAAGAACTCTACAAAACAGTCAAAATTCATCTCCGTATTTTTTCGATAATCAAACAAAGTCTTATACATGTACATGTATACATGCACTTGCATAAGGTCGATTTTCTCCGATGCAGCTCTTAATGTTAAATTGTATTTGATCAAAAACTGTCTTACAAATTGTTTTAATTTAAACTATCCTTTTATGTCACTTAATTTTCCGTTTTATGTAAAATTTTCAGGGGTAATTTGTGTTTACTGTTTGAATCCTTTCAAATGTACATGTACATGTTATATGTAGAAACTTTGAAATTAAGAATTTGATGCACAATGCAGTTACATTTGCCTTTTCCCTGCTGAGCAGAATATTTATATAAAAATTATACCTTTATAATACAAAAAAGAAGTTGGTGACACTTATAGAGTATATATCTATAACACGGAAATTTCAATTTCAAAAATCAAGAATGCACCATATTTAAAATGAATTGGTAAGACATGTTTTAGCCATGGCATTGTCAGTTTCTCTTGAACTTACGAGTTTTGTGTGATCCTTTGATATCATGTGTATCTTTTTCTTTTCATGTCATTCACATGCAGTTGCTGATCCTTTATCAAAAGTTTGACAAAATTACAAAGGAGACAATAGAAAAGCATAACTTATATATCTCACGCTGCGTAATTTCTGTTTAGAAAAAAAAATGTTTGTCTATCAAATTGGGTGTAATATTTGTGTAGTAGGGATCAAGCCATACAATTTATGACAGTGTTTGTTGACCCCTTTCATCTTTTTTTCATTTTTGTATCGTTTGTTTGCTGTCTAATGGATGTACAGTTCCATTAAATATATTTTATTAATATGAAATATCACCGTTTTTATCATAATAAATATTTATTAAATAAATTGCGTGGGGTATACTAATTTTTTTCAATAAGCAGTCCTGGTTGTCACAATGTTTTTTTTTTCGTTATCAATCTTTTGCTATCGGTTTCAAATATTAACACATTTAAAAAATGTATTTTGAAGGCATAGTATGTTTGATTTTACAAAATTTGATTTGAAAGAAATAGAATTGTTTTAAGAATATTGCAGACAATTTAGTCATCTATTGTTTTTAGTTTTCTCCAGAAACATGTACCATGTAAACGTTATAAGAACATGTTTGTGCTTCGAATTTTTGTGTGCTAGTTTGTCTGTTGATACGTTTGTTTTGTTAAGCTAATGACACTTTTTATATAAATTCATATTCATTCAGTAAACGTGTAGTGCATGGAAACAGAAACAACGACAAATATCAAGAGAAATTGTGACTTGGATGGAGAGTTGTCTCATTGGCACTCATACCACATCTTCTTATATCTATATAAGACATTTAATAGTTGATACAGGGCAATTTAAAGTTTCTGATTTTTAAATAAAAAAACTTTCCTAAACCAAACAACATTTTTCTTTTATTATCAGAACATAAAGAATTTCAAACATGTACCAAGCTATCATGTGCTCTCGCTTGCTTATTAAAAGCGCACGTTGAATAAACTGAGAAATTCTTCTTTAACATTTTTAATGACTTCAAAGAAGGAAAATCTTTGTAGTGTTTTTGAATAGGCCGGATAGGCCGTATGGCAGAGAAAAGGTTAATGTTCTTTTTTGTTTTTGTTTATTAAATATCTGATATGAATTTTCGTTTTAGTTGATTGAATTCAAATATAGAATAATAATCCTGAAAATATTTCATGACAGAAACAATTATAGCCAATTGCATTGAGTGTGTAGGTAAAGGTAATATCTTTGGTTAGCTTGCTTGCTAGCTGAACCGTGAAGTCATTATTAGGTTAAGTAAAGTAAAACTACCCTCTTTTAAGAGTAAACCTGTCCGACAGAATACCAATCTATCTGTCTGTAGGACTAGACTTCTTCGAAAGGAGGCGGGTATAATACATTACCTAAGAATGACTTCATGGTTCAGCAAGCAAGCAAGATAACCAAAGATATTACCTTTGCCTACACACTCAATGCAATCGGCTGTAAATGTTACATGGGGGGTGTCTATTTGAGTATAAAGCAAACAGTTCTAGTTGATCATATAAAAAAATTTAAAGCATATATATATATATTTATATATATTGCGATAGTTGTGCAGCTCTTTTATCAAACAATGTGAAGACAAGCATTCACGAAATCAACAGTGTTTAGAAAATGGGATATCCCATGATCATTGTGAATATCTGAAAGAGGGTCCACCTCTAATTGTAACTGTAAGTAGTCCACCATAGAAATGGGGCTGTTTGTTAGGACGACTGTTACATTGTTGCTTTCTTCTGTTGGTACAATGGGTCCATTCCAGTCAACACCATATTCATTATTTACGTCCTCACCAAAAATTTCGTTGATAGCTGGAGTATCATGACGAAACAGACTAAGTGCTCCTTGAACGAATAACTGGTCAGGAGTCTTTCCCCTTTCAGAACTTAGTTTGTGGCTATTCCACATTTCCATGAAAGAATTCAGCGATTCTTGGCTGGTACACGAAATGTAGGGCCCACATATGGATTTCATTTTCCAAATCAACTATTCTGCACTGTTCTAAATATTTAAATAAGTCATAGTAAATATTAGTACAACCTCTGTATAAATCAAGCCACAACCTTTCAATTCTCTGGTTGTGGACACTACGTCCTTGAATAATGCTGCCTCTATTAGCACCCCTATGTATGGTCATAAAGGCAGCTACATCCACATTTTCTGTACCGTAATCACTCCTAACTCTGGATGGAATAAGGTTGTGTTGAGTAGCATGTAGGAATAAATCAAACACTGTTGAACTCTTGTTATTTGTGTCACATCCTAAATAAACAATCTTTCTACTGAAACCATCGATCCCACCATGTATAACAAATCTCCAACTGTAAAAGAAGATGAGTTTTATATGTATATGTTGATATAGTGTGCACTTAGTATTTACATATATCACATGTTATGTTTTTATATAAAAACTAGATGCTCTCAAGAGCCTGTGTCGCTCACCTGTATTTACTGATGCTTTGGAAATCATATAAAATAAGGTTAAAACATAATTAGTAGTATATTAGATACTATAATGATATCTAAGATAATGACAAAAAACTGCAAAATTTCCGTAAAATTACTAACTCAGGGACCGCAACCCAACAACGGGTTGTAGCAATCGTGAAAATTTCAGGGCAGATAAATCTAATCTAATGAACATGTTTGCCAACCGTCAGATTTGCTCTAAATGCTTTAGTTCCAGAGTTATAAACCAAAAACTGCATTTTACCACTAAGTTCTATTTTTAGCCATGTTGGTCATGTTGGTTGGAAGACAGGGTCTAGTTATTAAACTAGATACCCTTATGATGATTATGGCTAAGTTTGGTTAAATTTGTCTCAGTAGTTTCAGAGAAAAATATTTTGTAAAAGATTACAAAAATTAACGAAAAATTGTTAAAAATTGACTTTAAAGGGCAATAACTCCTTAAGTCGACCCGACTGACAATTTTGGTCATTTTGACTTATTTGTAGATCACACTTTTTTATCGATGTTTACCGTTGATCTCTCTCTATTATAATATTCAAGATAATAACCCAAAACTGCAAAATTTCCTTAAAATTACCAATTCAGGGACAGCAACCCAACAACAGGTTGTCCGATTCATCTGAAAATTTAAGGGCGGATAGATCTTAACCTGATGAATATTTTTCCCCCCATGTCAGATTTGCTCTAAATGCTTTAGTTTCAGAGATATTAGCCATAAACTGCATATTTCCCCTATGTTCTATTTTTAGACATACTGGCTTTTTGGTGGGCAGGCGGGGTCAACGGACACATGTTTTAAACGAGATATCCTAGTGATGATTGTGGCCAAGTTTGGTTAAATTTGGTTCAGTAGTTTTCAGAGAAGAAGATTTTTGTAAAAGTTAATAGACGACGACGACGGACGACGGACGCCAAGTAATGGGAATAATAACCCGTAGCGCGTTTGTTGTGTTTAAACTTTCAAAATGCCAATTAAAGGACGAACCCATACCTTGCATCTAAGCAAACCAAGGGTTACTCTAGGCGTACTACCATTCAACCTTTGACGATTTACTGCCCACTTGGGAAATTCAAACTGACCCATTAACATGTGTTTATTTATTTTTTGTTACTGCTGTTGATCTAGAACTAAACACTATTTCAATTAAATCAAATATGTGCAATTTTTTTTGTTACAAAAAGTATTCAATCAATTTGAGGAGCCTGGAATAGTGTTGAAAATTAAAGATTGGGAGAATATGTGAATAGTTTCCACGCCATTAACATATTAGCAGTTGATTAAAATAATCATGATACAATAGTACTATTGTACACATTTGCATTAGTCATTCCTTATATCTTTATATAATCATAGTTTTCAGTATTATAAATGAGGTCAATATTGGTTTGTTAAAAAAGGATAGACCCGAATACCAAAATAGCAACATTTCTGTTGTACAAACAGACACTGGATCAGCATTTACAGCAGGTTGATGTATATTTTCTTCTGAGACAAGTTCGTGCGTGGATGATGAATAAATGACATGAAATTCAACCTCACCGTAATAATTATTATATTGTAGTGATACAAATCAGTAAACACAGGTTTATTGTTATATATTATATTAATATAACAGTTACATGAGTTGCTGAGTTCACACGTAATTCAAATTCGATTCGCATTAACTAGTTCGAATTAGTTTAATTCGCATTCGAAACGTTTAACGTCCTAACGTCAATTCTAATTCGAATTGCAATGCGCGTCAAATTCGCTTTACTGTCCTTATAGATTAAACAAAAAATATTTTTATCAGTATTCATTGAAGAGATGTATTTATAACAAACGTTAAGGAATGTTAGTTTGCACTAGTTTAATATCCGCGTATTTATCATGTTTATAGATCGGTTACAATCCCAAGAGGAAGTTACGTCGTGTGCAAAGTTTAGGCGATAGCAATACATCGGAATGACCTCACTGTCATCTCGATGTAAAAGTCAGTCATAATCTAGTCTACAATAAATTTTGTAGCCCCAAATCTTTAAAACCAACAGTTAAAACTATAAATATTATCAAATGGTCTTTCTATAAATCTGGTGGCTAATTATGTTGTAGCGTTTATGAAAACCTTTTTTCAGTGCCAAGTACCATGCTACTTGAGCCACTGAGACGTTAGTTAGATTCATGGTCGTGGCATTACATAATATATATAACTGCCAAATCAATATGGATAGTTTTCCAATAAAACACCCCAAAAATGCTGTTTTTCAGACACATCATAAGTTGGTCTACCATTTAATGATTATCGACACTCAAGAAGGTTCTGGCGACGTTTAATTATCGAACGCACGTTCAATGGGGGATAACTCGCACGGCGACGTTTCCAAGAATTATCCTTATTTTAATTACTTTTTAAACAACTGACCATATTTTAATTTAATTAAGCATATAAACATTTTGCATGACAATATTTTCATACATACCCAATAAGTTTATGGTTTCCATCGATATGCCACAAGGAATTGGGCCCGGCTACTCTGTAAGTTCTGCGATGGATAGTGTCACTCCATCTAAAAGCAGTTCCTGCTGGATCAACTCTAATTATTGCATCTCGAATCCTGTTCTCTTGACATGTATGTCCTTTGACTTTAACATGTGCCTGTATCGAACGATAACCCAGGTGAGGGTTTTCGTCGAGTAATGGTCTTATTATATCATCTAATTCATTGTCGTCAACGGTGCTATATCTCTCTTATTGAAATTCCAAAATACCTAATATAATAAAATGTTATATAATAAAATAGAACTTACTTAATATCAAAGTTGTTCTTATCTAGACACAAGTATTCCGTAGTGTATCACATTTATAACTAACTTATCTTCAATCTGTTTAAACTACGCAAATATCGAATAGCAACCCGGGCTTTACATGAACATCGGCATAACTCTGTTTCTATTGATTGTGAATTTCTTTAATAATCCGAATTCTATGGGGATGAGATCTAACATTTTCTCCGGCCATCATTTTTGGAAAAAGTTGTGAGAACTGCAATTTTATAATACATTATATTTTTTGTATTATTGGAGCATTCAGGTTTAATGGTTGTGGAACAGTTTTATCATACTGTGTAAAGTTATAAATGGCCGGTGATATTAAGACAAAGTTTTCTGAGCTTCTTTACAGAGAAATGATTTTATATTAGGTCGAGAGCTTGATTGTGTTGAGTTAATACGTGTAAGCGATTTTTATATCTGTATTCACTCTCTAATTGTCGAAAGTTTGACATTCCCCCTATAACATTGGTAAATCTTTAAAAAAAAATGTATTATACATGTTATATTTTTTGTACTCTACTTTTATGTAGGTACAAGGCAATTTTGAATGAATTAATTTACAAAGAGAAAACACTTTTCACTTTCATCAGCTTTAAGACGGCTAGCTTTTTTAAAAGCTATTAATTGTGGTTATTTTGTAACTGTATGATTCGTATAATCATTCATATCTTTATATGTTATGCTTTCATCACATCAAACTGATCAAAGTTGTGTTACAAAAAAAAAACATTTTGTGTTCAATACCACAAAATAATAGTTAAAGAAATTATACCATCTACTCCATATGAGTACCAAAAATATAATGCAAAAAGGTTTATAAATACTAGTATGAATGCGATCGCATGTTCGTGAACTGCTATATATTATAAGGTCAGTATAATAGAGTTCTTGATATCTATTGCTGAGTTCACACGTAATTCGAATTCGATTTGCATTAACTAATTCCAATTAGTTTAATTCGCATTCGAATGTGTTACGTCCTAACGTCAATTCTAATTCGAATTGCAATGCGCGTCAAATTCGCTTTACTGTCCTAACGACGTTAACTTTTAAGTCGTATTAGCAAAAACGTATTTCTAATGCGAATTGGTTAATTCGCATTAGCCATTCAAATATATTCGAATTAAAACAGAAGAGTATGTGAACGCGATTAGCGAATTCGATTCGCATTCGATTCGAATTCAATTCGAATAAAATGTACGTGTGAACGAGGCATTGATATATACATTGTAAGTATTATTGAGAACTTTTCTAAATTTTTTGAACGTTAGTTATTTTTCACAATACAAATTTTGAAGTTAAATTGTGGTTTAGACATTTCTGCCAAAATGGGATATAACACAGAACCGCACGCTTTAGTCATTCAGGCTTAGATTGCCACTATAAAAATGGAGTGTAGACTTTTCCTATTGTATATAAATGTACCTTAGTCTTCTTTTACAGTTTACTGTGACACCTGCAGTAATTTGGATATATTTGATTCACTGAAACCTAAATCTAAAAGAACTGAAGTTGATCTTTAGAAATCTCATACAGTGGGCGCCCTGGTTTCCCGTTACTGCTTCTTCCTGGTCTGAATGCATTATCATTCACTGTACAGAAATAGATAGAAATATACAAATAACTTTGAAATTAACACACATTTGCAATGAAAGGTAGATGTAGTGCATTGGTCTTTTCTGTAATTCCGCAAAATATAGATTTAGTTCATACATATTGTATACAATATATTTTAAGGTGTAACAGATATGACAAGGTATATTAAGGGACATGTTTTGGCCCTTTTCAAATGACTTCATATTCGATCCATCATTAGTCTATGCATAGTGACTTAAAGAAATGTTAAACATTTTGTGTTTATGTAAACGTTTGGTTGCCTAGCAACAGGTTTCATAATATTTACTATAATATCCATCTTAAGTGCATATTAGAAAAATACTTCTAAATCCATTAAAATGTGAAGTAATGTGTTGCAAAACTATATATATAAAACTATAACACAAATTCTCATACATTTTAGCCATTGAGGCCTTCTTCAGTAGAATAAATTACATCATTGATTAATCAGTAGAACCTCGCCCTTCCCCAGTTTCTCAGCCTCAAACAAAAAGTTTATATTTTCTGACATTGACCTAATATTGTATATATATATATATATGTGAAGCCAAAGTGGTCGTGTGGTCTAACATTGTTAGGTTGCTGTTTAGACGTTACATATGTAACTCGTTTAAACATCAGCCCAACATTGTTAGATCTGTATGCGACGCGCAAGATCACTCGACCACCTTGGCTTCACATTCAGTTGAGACAAATTCAAGTTAGAAAACGGAAACAAAAATTCAGCAATTTTTCCATTTGTAAAAGCGAATAACCCTAGATCGAAAAATAGAAACCACCAAAATTCATGCTTGTGTTATTCATGCATTCGTTACCATAAATTACGTAAAACTTTTGCTAAGTTCTTTCATAGATACAAAGATTTGATTAATAAATTTGGCTGTACCTGTAGAAAACAGATTAAAAACGGTATTTCACATCCTAAATTTTACGGTAATATTGTACTTAAAGCGCGGAAATCACTATATGATCCGTGTAAACTCATCGAACCTTTAAATAAACTTATTAGTTCAGGTTATCTTACCAATGTTGTAATTAGATCTTTGAATATAGTTTACATTGGCACTAATATCGATTTTGTCATCAGCAAATTAAAACATAACTAAATTTGTATTCTTTTCAAACGGGATGTTTAAAGACACACCCACGTTCATTTTGATCTATAAAGAGGTTAAACTCCTAACTATCCTACTGTCTGTCGATACATTTATTTTTGGCATTGCACTAGTCATGTCTCCTATGACTGTCCATGACGTTAAAATACTAAATCCCTGGGATGTGTTTAAGTTGATTTTAGTCTCTGATGCATGATTTTTATTATTAATTGTTTTGGCTTTTAACTAGCTGTTAGTAACTGCGAGTACTCTCAAATCGTACTTTCTTGTTTATTTGACCTGTTGATACTAATTGTAATGCTTTTTGTTATTTAATGTTATTCAGGGTTATATCTGGTCTATATACCAGCTTTGATAAGTGTTTGGTACTAATATAAATTTCCACTTCGTACTATGAACATCAAAATTATTTATTTTGTTAAAATATTTCCTTTCTCTATTGTAACTGTATACGTATACCTAACAACAAAATTATTTTATTTACCTGTGTTTAAAGTTATTGCAAATGGCTGATATTTTTGTTCGAGCATATTGTTTTTCTTAAATTGTTTAACATTTCATACCGATATAACATGTTACTTTTATTATTCTTCCCTTAGTTTATTTATTTTGAATTTACATTGTATCATAGGTCAAATTTATTTGTTCAGTGTATGTTCAATGGTGTTACTATGTCCTTTGATTGAGTTAAGCTATTTCAGTTGATATTTTATAGTGTGTCTTTCTATGTTGTGATGTTACACTATTGTTTCAGAAAAAGGGTGAAGGTTTGGTACCATTAAAACGTTTAAACCCGCTGCATTTGTTTGCACCTGTCCTAAGTCAGGAATCTGATGTTCAGTAGTTGTCGTTTGTTGATGTGGTTCATAAGTGTTTCTCGTTTCTCGTTTTTATATAGATTAGACCGTTGGTTTTCCCGTTTGAATGGTTTTACACTAGTAATTTTGGGGCCCTTTATAGCTTACTGTTCGCTGTGAGCCTAGGCTCCGTGTTGAAGACCGTACTTTGATCTATAATGGTTTACATTTATAAATTTTGACTTGGATGGAGAGTTGTCTCATTGGCACTCATACCACATCTTCTTATATCTATTGATCAGTGTTTTGTGATAATCAGCATTGTGTATAAAGTTTCATACCATTTGGTTGAAGCAAACTAAAGTAAGAGAGCAGGAACTAAAAATTCAGTATTTGTTTCTTGAGTAAAGGGACATAACTCTTGATCTGTAAAATTGATGCATCAAAAATTCAAACTTGACCTGTGTTTTGTGATAATAAACATTGTGTAAAAGTTTCATAACATTTGGTTGAGGCAAACTTAAGTTAGAGAACATTAACCAATTTTAGGACGCACAGACGGACGAACGGGCGGACGGACGTATAGACGAACAAGGGTACAACTAAATGTCCCATCCGCTACAGCGGGGGCATGAAAATCAGAGATGTTTCTGTCATTTTGTTCAATGCATTAATGTTCCACATTATCTAACAGATCCACAGCTTAAGTAAAGAAATGTCTTTTCTACCGAATTTGACTTTTTACCTTTATTTGTGACATTTTTACCGATTGTGTCTATTTGTTTTGTTCACGCATCGTTATCAATATTATTAAATTTGACGCGACTGTCATGCAAGTGAGATGTTTAGCGCTGTAAAACCAGGTTCAATCCACCATTTTCTACATTTGAAAATGCCTGTACCAAGTCAGGAATATGACAGTTGTTGTCCATTCGTTTTTAATGTGTTTTGTCGTTTGATTTTGCCATGTGATTATGGACTTTCCGATTTGATTTTCCTTTGAGTTCAGGAGTCGATTTCACAAAAAAACTTACGACTAAGATTGGTCGTAAGTATACTGAATTGTTCATGACTTACGATCAATCTTAGTCTTAAGTTTTTTTGTGAAATCGACTCCAGTGATTTTACTTTTTCTTCATCCCTTCAGAAGAACACAAAATTCAAGATTAATATCCAATGTTTGAAATAGGAATGTACTGAAGAGAGCGGCGTTTTGCATTTGCGCCGATTGGCATTTCTTTTATTTATGCCTACTTTGATTGTGTGAAAAAAGACTATTTGATTTGTTTTGTACTAAAATAGTAGTTTAATATTTTATTGATGAATGGCTATTATTTATTTTGATTTATTGAACCATAAAATTAATTTTGTCTCTTCACATTGAATAATCCGCGAAGCGGATTATGTAAAATGAAGAGTCAAAATAATTTTATGGTTCAATAAATTCAAAATAAATTATTGCCATTCATTATAAATAAATTTCTATCAAAAATAAGGCTCTAAGAACTTTTTATATTATTTATATTAACAATAACAACGTACACACATGTTGGCAAGTGGGCATGCGCCATAAAATTGACAACATTGAAAATAAAAGTAATACTTTTAACCAATCAGAAGACAGTAAATACACCAAATTTATTTATTTACGTATATATATACGGATCAAAAAGGTTATAATTTGATAGATATATTTATCACAATACTTACGATTTCAAATCTTGAATATTTTCCAGTAAAGATTGGACCAACTGCAAAAGTTCATAACAACTTGGGATTTTCGTGGCAACCCTCAAAACATTTCTTGCAACGCCTTCGAGTCGAACTGACACACCATCGACATATTCTGGGTTTCTAACATCAGTGTTCAGTAAACGGATTGAATCCTGCACAATTCCATTACACGTAGTCAAAAAATGAATATAAGAATTATGGTCTGTCCGACGTCCTCTGTTAGTCATTGTAAGTAAGCATAAAAAAGGACCGCATGCTATAACTGTCCAGCCAAGTAGTTAAGAAAGAGAGATTTTCATTGGAGAACACAATTAAGCTGAATTCATTTTAGCATAAGCTAAAATCATTTAAGCATAAGCTAAAATCATTTTAGCATAAGCTAAAATCATTTTAGCATAAGCTAAATTCATTTTAGCATAAGCTAAATTCATTTTAGCATAAGCTAAAATCATTTTAGCATAAGCTAAAATCATTTTAGCATAAGCTAAATTCATTCTAGCATAAGCTAAATTCATTGAGTAAATGCGAAGTTAAATATTTATGACCTTGATTCCGCGCCAACATTTATGTATAAGCTAAACAATTCAGCATATGCTAAATTGATTTTAGCTTATGCAAAAATGAATTCAGCTTATGCTAAAATGAATTTAGCTTATGCTAAAATGAATTTAGCTTGAGCTAAAATCATTTTAGCATATGCTGAATTATAATATAGCATATGCTAAAATGATTTAAGCATATGCTAAATTCGATGTTTATGACCCTAATTCCGCGTCATACAATACTTAGTAAATCTGTTGTCAGACTATAAACAAATAAAATTTATAAAATTCTAAAGGAGCTTACATCAATAGATATAATCAATTCACCAAAGTTCATAAGAATTGCTGAAATCATTTTGAGTTATTGTCTGAAAACTGGAAAATCCCCTTTTAATGAATAAAACCCCATAACTCGAAATGTAAAATCTAAAATTTATAAAATTCTAAAGGAGCTTCCATAAATAGATATCAACAATTCATCAAAGTTTCATGAGAACTGCTGAATGCATTTTGAGTTATTGTCCGAAAACTGGAAAATCCCCTTTTTATGAATAAAACCCTGTAACTTGGAAACGTAAAATCTGAAATTTATAAAATCAAAAGGAGCTCATGTCAATAGATATAAACAATTAACCAAAATTTCTTGCAAGTTAGTGAAAGCATTCTTGAGTTATTGTCCGAAAACTGAAAAATCTCCTTCTTTTAATGAATAAAACCCCACAACTCGGAAACGTAAAACCTAAAATTTATAAAAACGAAAGGAGCTCACGTCAATAGATATAAACAATTCACCAAAGTTTTATGCAAATTGGTTAAAGCGTTTTTGAGTTAATGTCTGACATGTTGACGACGGATGGACAACGGTATACCATAATACGTCCGTAAACAGGCGTATAAAAATAGGCTGAAAAATTAAATAGGAAAATAGGCTATAAAAAGAAAAAAAACTGCATATCGTTTTCTTTTTTTTGGGAGTTACCCAAGGTCCGCTACTTCTGAATCTGCACCTGAACATGTTTTTCATATTTACAAAGAATATTCTTAATATTCTAGATATTCTAGGAACATAAAAGACAGACATTCAATTCTAAAGAGGAGGGTCTAAGTATGTTTTGATTCCCAATTTTGAATTAGTATAATTTGATTAATCAAGAAAAATAATATTTTCTGACTAGTAGATTTTGCCTTTAAACATGTAATTGAGTTCTTTAAGAGTTAAAAAACATAACCAATTCTAACAAATAATCCTCCACCTCAAATATGCTTGTTCACTTAATTTATAGTGTTCTCCCCAGCATTTTCAAATATCACCATGGAAATTAATTTAGTATTTGTTTGCCAAAAAACATAGCGACATGGCCACTATATAGTCTATCATTAATCCATCAAGATAGCACCATAGTAGAAAAATATACCACAATAGTAGAAAATATAGCAGCATAGTAGAAAATATGGCAATTGATATGGTTGGTATCTCAATGATATAATGCCCAAAGAAAGAAAACTGACTTAAAACAGATAAAATTATTTTCTTGTATTTGTAGGTTCTGTTCGACATCAAGAAAAAAAAGATGTAAAGATTAAGAAGACTTTGAGGTGTGATTTTGAATGATGTGAAAAAGAGTTTAAAGAGAATAAGAATTTTAGGAAACATGTACAAACACATTCTAAAGTGAAGTCATTTGTTTGTACTGTGTGTGATAAAGGTTGTACAGTGAGCAGGTACCTGCAAAGACACATGCACTTACACACAACAAGTAAAAACCTTATTCAATGTGAAGTTTGTGGAAAAGGATTTAGGTTTAAGGAAAGCTTAATACCTCATATGAGGATACATTCTGGCAAAAAAAAATCATGTCTGCAAGGTATGTGGTAAAGATTTTTATGATAAAAGTAACATGGAGAAACACTTCAAACGACAACATACAGGAAACAAAACTCAGTGCGAAGTATGCAGTCGGTGGATTCTTAAATCTATGTTCCAAAGTCACTTGGCAAAGCACACGGGTGAAAAACTTCACCAATGTAATGTTTGTTATAAAATGATCTATAAGAAAAGTGATTTGGTGACACACGTGAGAACACATACTGGTGAAAAACCGACACCTTTGTGATATATGTGGAAAAGGATTTTCTTCATCCACTAGTCACAAATATCACATGAGGACACATACGGGAGAAAAACCATATTCATGTGATCTATGTAATAAAAAATTTGTAAATTTAACCGGTCTTAGAACACACCAAAGAACACACACTGGGGCGAGGCCTTACCTCTATGATTTGTGTGGAGACAAATTTACACAGACTGCAAGTCTACGTAAACACCTGCGTTTAATACATCGAGCATTTCGATGCAATTTATGCGACAAAGGATTTAATATTGAAACAAAATTTCGAAGTCATATGGAAACATGTACACTAGATAAAACTCACAGATGTCAACAATGTGGTAAAGGTTATACACAGAAAAATGGTCTAAATAGACATATGAAAATACACAATAGGCATGATAGTGGAATGGCTACCTACACTTTGATTGAATCTGATGGGGTCTACGCAACTACAAACGATATGTCGGATCTTGTTGTTGCTGAGAGACCTACAGACGAGGAATCGGTTGTGTATTTTTCTAAGGAATATGTAATAGAAACGACCGGTGTATAGAACTTTTAAACATTGAAAGTTATGAAACAATTTGGTAGATTGTAATACGTGTATACTACAGCTAATGCGGACTTCGCCATTTCCAATCAGCTAATATGTATCATGACATTAAATGTCTTGTCAATGAGATGAAATAAAAAAAAAAATGTATATCAAAACCATCCATGAATGTACTATGAAAGTTATAGGGAGCACGAGGAACAATTTATAGTGTTGCAAACACCGGCCATGGACAGTTTGGAATGACAAATTAAACATGATCTAACTGGCTGTAGAGTTCTAAACATGATCTAACTGGCTGTAGAGTTCTGAACATGATCTACCTGGCTGTAGAGTTCTAAACATGATCTAACTGGCTGTAGAGTTCTAAACATGATCTAACTGGCTGTAGAGTTCTAAACATGATCTAACTGGCTGTAGAGTTCTAAACATGATCTAACTGGCTGTAGAGTTCTAAACAAATGTACATCATCAACATTCAGAGATGTCTGAACTGATTGTGTGAAAGTTGTCAGAATTGTAACTGTTATGTTTGAATGATAAAAGTATTTTCTGAAACTTGTGCATGTACATGTATGTAAATTTTCTCCCTTGAAAAACTGAAATTGAACAAATTTTGTTAAGGGGAAGGGTACACTAATAAGGAAAGAAGAGGTTATGACAAAAGGCAAAACTGAGTACACACTAATAATGCCATTATTGTATGGACTTTGTTGAACATGTTAACATTATGCCAATAAAAAAAAAATATGCCTACGTTGATGCACGTACATAATACCATTTCTGAAACATTTTATATATAGTGTATATTTTGTGTCCAGTAGGATTGTGTGATTGTGTGTCAATATTTTATTCTGTGTCGATTCTTGCTTCAATTTCTAGTTTAATTTGTTTTCAACAGCACGATGAAAACGGAAAGCGGACGAGTAATTTTTTCTATCTACAAGCAGATGCGGACCATAAACAACACTAAGCTTAAAACCATCTTTTACATCGTTTAAAATAAAATCTCTGTCTTCCACAGAAGCAGACAGCAATCGGTTCCACGCCTCAAAACGTAAACAATTTAAGTTTTTTGCTGCATGGTGTAATCCTAATTCTGAGGCGCATATGGGTTTTTTGCGACTTTATCAATATGAGTGGCACTGCTGTGTCCGTGACCTGAGATAGCAGAATGACTGCTTGACATACAAATAGCACAATGGTGCATCATTCGACAATCTTGGCGGTAACAAGAGTTATTATTAAAGCTCCTGCAGATTTCTCGCCCGTCGGGTAAAGGGGGGCCTCCGACGATCGTTATTAGCAGATTGTTTTCCATGCGGTTTTGTAGCATCGTTCATGGCTCTCGTTGTTGGATTTTCACGTTTGGGCACAAGTTGGAAATCTCTTAAATCCTGACGATATGTCCCCATGTAAATTTTTTCTCCGCCTGCTTGTCTCTGTACTCTTGTCATAGAGCAGGACAGAGTACCAAACATATTTTGAGGCGAGACGGAAGATGTCAGCTGTATAGTTAAGATACGTATTAACATTAATCGCGGTATTACGTTTAAGCAATTCCTGCAAATTCGAATGTTAGCGAAACCCCACTCTTCCACAGAAATCTTGTCTAATGTTTTCTTTTGCCTACCCAAAATTCCATATCCCCGGCAAGTGTTATCGTTTGGTACTGCGGATAGGCTCTGGCCAAAGAAAATCAACAATCTGCATTGCTTTGCCTGATTTCTCTGTGCTACATGCAATAATGTCAGAAATTTCATGAATTTGCTCACCTTTGTAGAATTTTGAACCAACGCGGCGGCAGACGGCTGAACTGTTGGCAGTAGTTGAAGGTTTTAAGATTGTCCTTTTCCTCTTCAATTTTCGTTTTAACTCCACTTTTCTTTTCTCGGTTTTCAAACGTTTAAGTTCGTTTTCTAATGCATTAATTTCCTCATTGTCATTATCCTCAGTTAACTTTTCAAAGGAGTCCGCAAATTCCCCATCACTTTCACTGTCGCTATCTTCTTTGTTGTCGTGTATCACTTTCAGTTTCCTTGTGTTTTGTTGCTTTCGGCTTCAAACTATCAATTATGTCTGAGTTTTCACCAGCATTTTCCCTTTTTCTCGTGTACTAGCCATAATGGATTAGGAGCTTAAGAAAAACGTGCTTGCATGCTTACGAAGCTGATCACAATGCCATGTGGTCACTATCTCTGCGCGGCTGCGCATGAGTGAGGGGTCGTCTCAAGGTTAGCTAACCCTGGGATATTAATACACGTGGCTAAAATTACATTTATCCTAAATTACACTTTAGTCGCTTTTTCATGTTTATGGCTGAGAAGTAATTCATTCTGCACTCAATGTAACTAATAGTCAGGTTTAAATTTGAGCTTTTGTCAAAAACTTATGTCCTTGTTATGTTGTCCGTCTTTCCGATCATACCTTAACTTTTCCTTGGGCATAACTTGGCAACCAAAAAATTCCTCAGAAGTCTCAACAGCTCAGCGTAGTGATCTATCAAACATGGAAATGTTGTTTTTTTCTCTGTGTATTACGAGAATAGTTACCCAGTAAGGTATATGAAGGGGAGATGTCTCTTCTAACAAAAATCAATATATTGTCCGTTTTGAACTGCGACACGGTTGTGAACACCGTTAATAACTTATAAGTATTTGTAATAAAAATATTTGAAGACTGCTAGGAAGGTTGAAATCTTACGAAGGATACGATATAATTTAATTGTACGTTATTAAACAAACAAATTTAAGACAAACACAGAATGGACAGATGGTAGTGGTTTTAACACAAAACCTCCGATATTTGACACATTAAACAAAATTTGTTCATCGAGGCTTATCGACTAATGCCAAAGAAATTAACCCGAAAATAACATAACTTGGAACTGTTGATTATGTGTTATAAATTCGTATAATAGAAATATAATTTATAGCATTTTATAGCACTTTCTTCCATCTTTTAATTTGTAGTAAATGTGTTAGGTTAAATAAAGGTTAGCCACAACAAAGTAGTTGTAAACGAAGATGATATTTGATTTTTGAAATTTGATTTTGTGACTTACGATCAGGGTATCTTCATTTATTCATAATTCAACCATCCTTCATAGCATATTTATAGAAAGTATGTAAAGCTGTCCTGATTTTGTTTCGCTTTCCATAGCTATATTTTTTTCTTGGTTGTTATAATGGTTTTCACACGCATAAAACAACAAATCAACCCTAAGAAATTGAAAACACACTATTTTTGAAAAATTTCAAATTTTGGAAGTAAAATAAATAAGCTTGCATTGTTTTTTTTTTTTTAATTAAAAACTATATAGTACCATTCTGTAATCTTTACTCTATAATTTGATATCTTTTTTATCAAAATCCATTCAGGGGTTTTAACAGTCATTCTATTGCAAGTTATCCTGTTTTCAACAGAGAAACATTAGAAAATTAGCGTAAATACCCGTGTCCTAGAACTATATAGATTAATCGAAGAAAATTATCTGTTTTGTAAAATCCCTGATTTACCCTGTATCTCTGATGTCCCTTCGTCAATTTTCTTAAATTTTTTATTGAAATTAACCTCGACACATATGCTTTCACTTAGTGGCGTAGCTACCATTGACGCAACGACGCACTTGCGTGCACAAACGAAATGTCCAAAAAAATAAATCATAACAGTCAAAAAAAGAAAGAGTGCGATTGACTGTCACTATATATATATATATATAGGTGTTTCAATTTGTTAGAAAGGTTTCCGTGTTTTCTATCAGCTCAGTCTTGTTGTGCATATATCGGTTTGCAATTACAATTTTGTTGTCATCAAAGTTTTACTTCCGCTAAATTTTGAAAATCAAAATGAGCCTAAAGGAAGCAGCTGCTTCGAGTAAAAAATTATTCCTTTTCCAAAAGAGACAAAATGACGTTGTGGAAGCAGAAGCTGGCCCATCTGACAGCCAGAGCACGCAGTCTGTGCCAAAGGCGCCCAAAACTCCTAGTTTTGAATCTAGTTCGGTGAAATCGGATTACCTCCTAACTATCTAGACATAGGAAGCTTTCGAAAGAAGATTTAACAGAGACGACAATGTGAAGCTCCAAAAATTAAGAAGAAACGGAAACTGTAGACGACTTTTCCTTTCCTGCTAGGTAAAATGAACTTAAAACTCTTTAGGGCTCCTGGAAAAAAAGGGTGGGGTTCCACATCCAATATTAAAATGCTTTTTTATAAAAATACTAAAGAATCTGGCAATAGCAAGAAGACGTAACAGCATAAACTCACCCGTAATGCAATACACAAAAGATCGAGACATGCAGAGATCATCACATAATGATCATAATGATATGTCTCACAAAAATATGTTTCTTAATTATGCATTCAATTAACCATGATTTACCCTAATCAAAAGAGATCAAGGCGCTCACTAGTATATGGAATTGGAACAACAATCTTACCACGAATATTGATTGATAGGCATAGTTATTTGTTTGTGTCCGATGGACCCGCACGTACGAACGAGTCGACCGACAGTCCAACCATCATTGAATAGTTTTGCATTTATGAATTGGTTATAAGACCTTTGAGGCACTTCTTTTTAACCATCTTAGATCGAAAAAAGATTTATTTTCTGCAAAAAAGGGTCCAAAAATTGTTTCGCCTCGCTACGCTCGGCACCTTCTGCGTGCACATCATTATAAGTCTACCTTCGACAATGGTACAAATTTGTGTCTGAATCTAAGTTGGATCGGGGTTTAATTCTGAGCATCCTCTCTGACCATGTTGCAAACACTTTAATTTACCTTCATCAAATAGCTAGAAATATTATCTAATATATAGCAAAACATAAGACAATTGAAATTATGCCATAAATCTTTTAATCTCAAACTTGCTTAGAGCGTATTTGATTTTTTCACAAAATTTAGAATAAAACCAGGGGAGATAATTATACTGAAATAGATAAGGGATTTTTTTTTTTTTGGCTGATGACTCCCTGTTTTTATTTTATATTTTTGATGTATACATTAAAAGAAATGTTCTCCTTGATTTGTAGAGAAATCTGTCATTTTGTTTGGTCTCCATTTTTCTTTTTGTTTTCTGAGAGCATATTATAAAACCTATCTTCTCATATTTTATATCAAAGATTTCTTTTATTCATAAAATGTGTTTTTTCGTGAACATTCTAAGCAAATTTGGGCAATTTTGAACGACTCTTAGCTTGAAAAATAGCACGGTGACCCATATTTTTATTATATTTTGATAAAAGCAAAGTAAAATCTTCATTTCGGCAAAGTTTAAGAAATTCTATCTGAGGAAAACCCGAACTTATCAAGTCATCTTCAGGTTGCTTGTGAAACCAAGAAAACGCTTCCAAAAGACGCAAAACAGCCCTATAAAACGATTATCAGGTTGTCCGCATGTTGATATTGTAAAATATATTGTAAAATGCTTCATATTGTGACTCGCAGCTGATATTTTACAATAACAACATGCAGACAACCTGATAATCGGTAACTCGTCTCAAAACCGTGATACGAGAATTACGGAGTGACTGTGCAGGGTGATATATAGGCGTAGGAAGGAAGATAAACGTCTATAGTAAAGTATATCGCTTTGTGTTATCTGTACACCTGTATTAGTATAGCAGAAAGGTCGATTGCAAGTGTAGTATTTACAATGTCGATATTTATCAGTTCAAGTTTGTTTACATTAATCATCTGTCGGTACTATAAACTCTATGCATCAACGGATGCAGTGACATGAGTTATGACTTTATCTAAGATTCCCATGATCTGTATTTCTACTTAATGATCTGAAGAGCTTGTTATAAAAGCATGTGTATTGCTGTTGATTCGAGTTAGTATTCCTCAAAGACTGAAATAATTGCATATTGAGAAATAACTGCTACTGGATTTGCAGGTGATTTGCTATTTCCTAGAGGAGTTGGAATTGAAACACAAAAATAACTAACTATTCGACTGTACATCTTAACACTAGTAATACATTAAAATCTTAAATTGTAACAATAAAAGCCTTAAGATCAGATGAAACTAGTAGTAGGTATTCTGTATAGTCTCTTCGTGCACAAAATACAGACGAGATATATCGACAGTAGACTGACCATCGTCACCAAAAGTGTCTACCTGTCTGCCAAGATTGTGGTCAATCATACTTGCTGCCTGTCGGCACTCATTGCGATCAGTCAAATTTGATTCCTGTCTGCCAACATTGTGACCAGTCATTCCGACTGTCTGTCTGCCACCATTATTTCCAGACTTACTGGCCGCATGCTTGCCTATATTGTGACATTTTAACATATGTCTAAGTAAACTATGTCTGTGTTTAAAAGTGTTCGAACATATGTCACAGTGATAAGCGTTATATTCTAAATGTGTTGTCTTGTGTTGTTGTAGACTTGCAGGCTGAGTAAATCCTTTACCACATAGAGCACATAGATATGGCTTAAGTCCCGTGTGTATGAGCTTGTGGTTTTCAGAGGCCCACTCTGGCTAAACCCTTTACCACATATGTCACATTTATAAGGCTTTTCACCGGTATGTGATCGCATGTGAACATTTAATAACGAGGCAGTGATAAAACCTTTGCCACACAGTTCACATAAGTGTGGTTTCTCTCCTGTGTGTGTTTTCGTGTGTATCAACCATGCACTTTTCTTATCAAACTCTCTGTTACACACCTCACATTTGTGAGCTTTTTCCCGGTATGTCCTCTCAGGTGTTTCTGTAGACGTTCCGGCCTGACTATTATACCACATAATTCACATGTTATATTACCAGTGTGTATGCTATCAACATGTCTTTTAATCGAGCGTTTCTGTTTGAATTCTTGACCACACACTTCACACACAAACATTTTACCAACAACATGTGTTGTCATGTGATTTTTAGATTCACCTTTTGATGGAACACTTTATTACACACTTCACAAGTAAACTGCTTCTGGGTTGAATGTTTTACGTTAGTGTGCCTAACCATGTACCTTTTCAGTTTAAACGCCATACCACACAGGTCGCACACAAAGTTGTTTTCATTCGTGTGTGTTTTATATGAGCTTGTAGGTTTGCCGATTCTCTAAACTCTTTCCCACATATATCACATTTATGCGTGTCCTTGACGCCAGACCTATGTGTTTTAAATGAGTTTTGTGGTTTGACTGTTCACGAAATTCTTTGCCACATACCTCACATTTATATGGTTTTCATCACTGTGTAACTTCAGGTGGTTTTTCAGGTATCGTTTCTGGGGAAACCCTTTACCACAAACATCACATGCATAGGTTTTAGTTGAATGTGTTTTTCTCTTGTGAACCCCTAAGTATTTATAGGTAGAAAACACCTTTCTGCAGTCGCCAATATCACACCTAAACCCTTCTGTCGTGTCCTTCCTTGCGTTCTCTGCAGCACCATTGCCACCATTTTGTCCACCAGAGCCTGATAAGATAGGATAAAACAAGTTACTAGTATTATTGATACAAAATGTAGAAATATTCAACCGTATACGTGTCACCCTGTCATTTTATGAACAGAGTTGGAAAAAAAATCATGATTGTCAATAATATAATGGGTATTAATATGATGATTTAAGACGGAACGGGTTAGAAATGTTTTGGCACATATATGTATCTTGACATCTCTGTATGTTCATGGACATTTTAGATTCCACTAAATTTGTTTCTTTAATTGTATTCCTTCCCGTCAACATAGGCGGATCCAGGGGGCTTTCGTGGGTAAAAAATGGTTGATTATATAAGGAATCACTGAAGCAAGACTGGAGCGGAGCCCCTTAGGCCATACCAAATACTAGTAATATATAATTGTCATCTGCACTAGTAAGTTTAATAAGGTTACATCAATATAACATGCTGCAGAATCATTTTGAGACGACAATATCACAAGCTACTTATAATATCATAAAATGAGTTTGAGAGGTAGGTGTTGTACAAATATATTTAAACCATTGTCGTGACGTCAGCCTATTCATTTACCGTGGATTCTTTTTCTAGAATCAACGCTTCCTAAATCCGTCGCTGAAATGGACTCACCAAATTATATTCAATTGTTTCCTTTGTGTGCCTAATTTCATTAAGTTTGAATTGGCTAATTTACTGATTTCTGCTCACTAATGGAATCAATTTAAAAACTTACCTTTAATTTTTGTAATTTCTATATGCCTTCACTGGGAATCGAACCCGCCCTTGAAATCTGTTATGTGTTACTGACATCAACATATCGACGAAACCTCTCGGCTACCAATAGGTTACGATTTAAATGTCTATATTATATATATAAATGAACATATGATATACATCGGTACAACGGACATACAGGGCTTGTACCTTTATATATACATAATAGGCAAACGTATAGTATAAGTTGGTAGCCGCGAGGTTAACATGGTTAAGATCAATGAGTTAAAGGTATGGACTTGTCGGTTTAGGTTCGAATCCTGTATTCTCTTTGTTGTCCCTATTCTCTAGTTTTCCTGTTTGTTTTTTTTGGTTTTTTTTTTTTTTTTTTTTTTTTCTTGTTTTGTATGTTATTATGGATATTTTTGTAATAATAGCGAGTTTTACCGTTTATTTTGGATTATTATATTGGCTATTTCACATATTTGAAACGAAAATGATTACATTCTATTTGTCTATTTTGTTTTATAAAATTAATACAGTATGATTTAATCTGTTTTACTACATAATTTTACAAATGTTTATTCGCAAATTCCTATGCAAGAAAATCGTGATGTGCCTAGAATTAGGCTTCTTGCTAGAAATTTCTGTAACATACTTATTATTTATACTTTATGTATGCTCTTTGGTCGGGTCGTTGTCTCTTTGACACATTCCCCATTTCCATTCTCAATTTGATTAGAAATAAGTTCGAATATGTCTTATTTTGTAAAACATATACTATTCAGATGCCTGATAATATGAAGATCTATAAAGGCAGACGTGTTGTGTTATATTTGTAGTTTTTAACCATTTAATTGTGATATTAGATTTATTAATGCATCGTTGGACACGATAACAAGGTTATTTAAACTCACTTACAATACCTTCTAATTAAGAATAGGCTTTAATTTTGAAAGACATTAACATAATAGTTTGTTATAGATACAATGGATAGCGTTGATTCATGAAAACAAACCATTCGCCCTCCGGGCTCATGGTTTCTTTTCAAGAATCAACGCTTATCCATTGTATCTATATAACTGAGATCATTGTAAGATCATCCGTAGCATCTGAAAAGTTGCAACTGGCCAATATGTTTGGGCATTAATTTGAAAAATCCATGTAGGAGCACTTTTAATAAACTTCACTATTGTTCTTTCTTTGGTAGCATGCTTCAATAAAAGTTAAAATGAAATTGTTTTTGCCTTTAGACTTGTTGAAGACTTTTAGGGACGTAACCGTCATTTTATCTTTCATGTCATGTCATGTGATTTATATTTGATCTAATTGTAATGATATTATGTTTGTTGTGTCGGGTACATTCCATATGTCTTCAGATTATAAAATATTTTGAAAAGGAGTTACATAACCGTAGTATCATAATACTTTAAGGTTATTTTGTTCCTTATCTACATGTACTGCTCTTCTGATTGATAGAAAATATTTTAATTCTAGACTTGTTTAATTTCACATGACTATATGTATATCCTTAATGGCATACGATACAGTTACAGGGAGGTAATGACGTTGCTAACGTAAATTGTTATTTCCCTGACGTCAAACTATGACATATCGTGAAAAGATGCATTTTCGACTGATTTTATCATTCAAATTGATTTAACTTGAAATCGAGTTCATGGACCCCTCGTTTTAAAATGACATTTGGTTTAACTACGTATGAAGATTATTTGTAC
This sequence comes from Mytilus coruscus, assembly GCA_017311375.1. NCBI lineage: Eukaryota > Metazoa > Mollusca > Bivalvia > Mytilida > Mytilidae > Mytilus > Mytilus coruscus. The sequence goes on from CM029606.1 coordinate 9,584,769, forward strand.
CAATTTTCATAAAAAGTCAATAATGCAATTTTTCTAAATTTGATAAATATACAGCAAAAAATGACTTTTTTTTTCTTATTTCATGAACATTTGATAAAATGAGTAATTTCTATGAACAAAATGCACAAATTTATAGGATACTTATATAGAATAGATTTTACAAATAATTTAACAAAAATAGCTTGTGTTTATCTTTTAAAACAAAACAAAAAGTATGTAATTCTTTCGAATGGAAAATACGTCAACAAATCCGAATTTTGAACAAATATCTGAAATTTCGACTTCATTTTACACAAAAGTAGCACAGGAAGGTATATTTTTATTACAGGTATTTATTTATCAGGTAAAAATAGCCTATATGCAAATTTTCATCCACATTTCAATATGGGATCAAAACTGTATTGTATGCCCCTAAGCAACCATGTATAGACTACTTACTTGATGCCTTTGAATCTTTACTTCTAGAAGTTTGGTCCTCCCTATCAGCACCACCAATATCAACAATGGTCTTTACTGCTTCACTAGTTTCCTTGGACTCAATGTTCTTGTCTTCATCTGACGAAGATGGGTCATCCCTATCCATATGACCCATATCAAGAATCTTCTTATCTGCCTGACAGGTTTCCATCGGCTCCCCAGTCTGATCAATATCAGTAATGGCATCGACTGCTTCATGCGTTTCCATTGACTCCATAGCCTCATCTTCGTCTGAAAATTCAAGTTCAGTAATATTTTCAACTGGCATAATTGACTCTTCTTTTTGAAGCTGAAGTCGAGGCATCATTATGAGTAAAGCCATCATTGTTAATACCGTCTGTAGCTGGAATAGAGCTTTTACACCTGATTGACCTGACCTTGTTGACATGGCGGTTTGAGCGTTATTATGAGTATAACCATCCTTGATGATATTGTTGGTAGCTGGAATAGAGTTTGTCATACCTGATGAACTTGATGTGGTTGTCTTAATAGTTGGAGCGCTTTTATGAGTATAACCATCCTTGATGATATTGTCAGTAGCTGGAATAGAGTTTGTCGTACCTGATGAACTTGATCTGGTTGCAATAACGGTTGAAGTGTTATTCTGAGTAAATCCTCCACATTAATGCTGTTTGTAGCTTGAATGACAGTATTTTGACGCCTAACTGACTTGACTGGGTGACTGTGACAATTGGGGCGTTATAATGAGTATACCCTCCATAATGCCGTTGTCCGCTTGGACTACAGAGGTATTTGTTTCAGATCGTCTTGACCTGGTTGCCATGACAGTTGGGACTTTATTATGAGTATACTCCTTCATAATACTGTTGTCGGTAACTGGAAGGACATAGTTTTCACTCCAGAACATCCTGATCGTGTCACCATGCCAGTTGGTCCTTTATTGTGAATATATTTCTCCTTCACTTCATTGTCAGTATTTACACTAAATGGAATAGATGTGGTTGTTGAATTTACAGTTTGTTTATATTTCTCCTTGACGCCACTCCTAGTCTTCATGGTAAACTCATTTGCTTTCAACTGTGTAGGTATGGTCGTTGAATTTATATTTGGGTTATAAATGTTATCATCATCAGTCATGTCAGTATCTTCAGCCTGTATGGCAGACATATTTTCTCTCAATGAGTTTGATGTTTCCTCGTTTTCTGGGAGATTATCTATTTTCTTCATTTCACTGCCTGTAGTTTGCATAGCTAAATTGTTGACATCTAACAATCTTGAAGAAGTAGATGCAACAGAAGTTTCGCATGGTTGAATATCACGGTATTTTCTTTTGACTTTATATATATGATTACTACCTGTAGTTTGAATAGTCCAAATATTTTTATTTAACAGGATTTGTGCAGTAGTAATGTTGTTAGTTTGATTATCTATTGCTTTGTCTTTTCTGCCAATGATTTTTTGTCTGTCATATTCCCATCCAAGGTTGTTGATGCGGCCGTATCATTTTAGGTGGATTATGTTTTGCTTTGTCTTTATTGCCTATGAGTTGTATGTCTGACATATTCCCTTTGAAGGGTGTAAATGTGCCAGTTGACTTGACACTTTTTTCGGCATCTTCTTGGTATCACTGTCTGTAGTTTTGTAGTTGGATTATTTACAACTGGCATGACTGGTATTAATACAAACTTCATAATGTTGGTAGATTGGATATTTTCTGATGTTGCACACTTTTCTAACACTACAGTTTCACAATGTATTGTTTTACCATTCTGTTCACCTTCTAATACCACAGTTTTACTTTGTGTAGTCTGAGCAATCTGTTCACCTTCTAATACTACAGTTTCTCTATGTGTAGTTTCCAAATTCTGTTCATTTTTAACACCACAGTTTCACAGTTTGTAGTTTCTACATTATGTTCATTTTCTAACACCACAGTTTCACAGTCTACATTATGTTTGAGAATTGCTAAGTCCTTAGTCTTTGGTGTTGGTTCGGTATTGTCTATTTTAGTCATTTCTTCTTCATTTAATGCAGGCAAAGCTTTTCTAAACTTATCCTGATTTGGCTTGATCAAATTTGCAGGATAATCTGTAATGGCCATTTGAATAGTATCTGACAGATTTGTGTTGTTCTGAAGTGCATCGTCATGACCTTGTTGGCTACTTTGATCTGATCTAGAAACATTTCCACTACTGATATCTGAATTAAAAATATGATATTATACATCTTTAACCAAATATTAAGACAAATAATTTATAATTTAATTGATCTCATATATAAATTGCATTTTGAGCTCAATTACGAATTTGGAAAATTAAAATCAGATAAAACTGGGTTTTCTGGAGGGGTGGGCTTCCCTTCGGTGCCTTACACAGGAAGTTCAGAGGCCTAAAACTTGCAAAAATGGTGCAAACCTGCACTCATATAAATACTGATTCTGATTATTATTGAAATACACATAGGAAACGACTACTTCCGGTTTCAGCTCCAGTTGAAGTAAAAAATCTGAAAATATTGTGAAATTCCATACTTTTGGTCCAAATGACCTTCTTTAGACTGCTGAACCAAGATCAGATTCACTTCCACCTAACAACTGTTGGGGTCAATTTGTTAACTAGGGTCCACTCTACATGCAGACTACAGCTGGATACCTATACCAGCATCCCTGAGTCTCGGGGTCAAGAAAAGTATTCAAAATCGTCAAAATTGACATTTTTGGCACCTGATGACCAACTTTTGGGCAAATTCCGCCCACCCTTCCCCGCATCCTCACAATTTTCTAAAACGTCCAGGACTAGCAACGGCCATTCACC